>JAJGRX010000989.1:0-301588 GCA_025461125.1 Carex kokanica | reverse complement strand
GGGTGACCTCCTGGGAAGTCCCTGTGTTGCATTCCCTTTCCTCGTTTTTTTTTTTGCTCCTGCATTTGTTTTAGCGTAAACCGTGGCATGTCGCATACGGTGTGTTTTTGTCTTACGCACACAATAAAGCGGTTTCTCGGAGTTTCTAAATAGCGAATTTTAATTTTTTTCAATTCATCAAAATGAATGAATTTGCGAGAAATATACATGTTTAAAGGAAAACGAGCGCGTGGTTTGCATTTAAGTGGAGATTCCAGTCATTCTATAACGGATGCGATCATACCAGCACTAAAGCACCGGATCCCATCGGAACTCCGCAGTTAAGCGTGCTTGGGCAGGAGTAGTACTAGGATTGGGTGACCTCCTGGGAAGTCCCTGTGTTGCATTCCCTTTCCTCGTTTTTTTTGTCTCCTTGCATTTGTTTTAGCGTAAACCGTGGCATGTCGCATACGGTGTGTTTTTGTCTTACGCACACAATAAAGCGGTTTCTCGGAGTTCTAATAGCGAATTTTAAGTTTTTTTCAATTCATCAAAATGAAAGAATTTGCGAGAAAATATACATGTTTAAAGGAAAACGAGCGCGTGGTTTGCATTTAAGTGGAGATTTCCAGTCATTCTATAACGGATGCGATCATACCAGCACTAAAGCACCGGATCCCATCGGAACTCCGCAGTTAAGCGTGCTTGGGCAGGAGTAGTACTAGGATGGGTGACCTCCTGGGAAGTCCCTGTGTTGCATTCCCTTTCCTCGTTTTTTTTTTTCTCCTGCATTGTGTTTTAGCGTAAACCGTGGCATGTCGCATACGGTGTGTTTTTGTCTTACGCACACAATAAAGCGGTTCTCGGTAGTTTCTAAATAGCGAATTTTAATTTTTTTTTCAATTCATCAAAATGAAAGAATTTGCTGAGAAATATACATGTTTAAAGGAAAACGAGCGCGTGGTTTGCATTTAAGTGGAGATTTCAGTCATTCTATAACGGATGCGATCATACCAGCACTAAAGCACCGGATCCCATCGGAGCTCCGCAGGTTAAGCGTGCTTGGGCAGGAGTAGTACTAGGATGGGTGACCTCCTGGGAAAGTCCCTGTGTTGCATTCCCTTTTCCTCGTTTTTTTTTTCTCCTGCATTTGTTTTAGCGTAAACCGTGGCATGTCGCATACGGTGTTGTTTTTGTCTTACGCACACAATCAAGCGGTTTCTCGGAGTTTCTAAATAGCGAATTTTAATTTTTTTTTCAATTCATCAAAATGAAAGAATTTGCGAGAAATATACATATTTAAAGGAAAACGAGCGCGTGGTTTGCATTTAAGTGGAGATTCCAGTCATTCTATAACGGATGCGATCATACCAGCACTAAAGCACCGGATCCCATCGGAACCTCCGCAGTTAAGCGTGCTTGGGCAGGAGTAGTACTAGGATGGGTGACCTCCTGGGAAGTCCCTGTGTTGCATTCCCTTTTCCTCGTTTTTTTTTCTCCTGCATTTGTTTTAGCGTACATAAAGAAAACGTACCTTTGAAGAGGCTGCTGCTGCGACTTCGGCTGAAGAAATCTGAGCGTCTTCAGCTGCATTTTATAAGCTGTGAAAAGTGGAAAACCGAAAAAGGCACGGGGCCGGCCATTTAATGGCCGGTTTGGGATTTAATAGGGTACCGGCCATTTAATGGCCGGCTGGGGAGTTTAATCGGAACCGGCCATTAAATGGCCGGTAGGGCATTTTATTCGGTACCGGCCATTAAATGGCCGGTATGGGCATTTTTAAAATTTTCGGGGACCGTGGGTATTTTTAATTATCTTTAATTAACTTGGGGTATTAATAAAAATGTCGGCATACGGTGTGTTTTTGTCTTACGCACACAATAAAGCGGTTTCTCGGAGTTTCTAAATAGCGAATTTTAATTTTTTTTTCAATTCATCAAAATAGATGAATTTGCGAGAAGTATACATGTTTAAAGGAAAACGAGCGCGTGGTTTGCATTTAAGTGGAGATTTCAGTCATTCTATAACGGATGCGATCATACCAGCACTAAAGCACCGGATCCCATCGGAACTCCGCAGTTAGCGTGCTTGGGCAGGAGTAGTACTAGGATGGGTGACCTCCTGGGAAGTTCCTGTGTTGCATTCCCATTTCCTCGTTTTTTTTTTCTCCTGCATTTGTTTTAGCGTAAACCGTGGCATGTCGCATACGGTGTGTTTTGTCTTACGCACACAGTAAAGCGGTTTCTCGGAGTTTCTAAATAGCGAATTTTAATTTTTTTTCAATTCATCAAAATGAAAGAATTTGCGAGAAATATACATGTTTAAAAGGAAACGAGCGCGTGGTTTGCATTTAAGTGGAGATTTCAGTCATTCTATAACGGATGCGATCATACCAGCACTAAAGCACCGGATCCATCGGAACTCCGCAGTTAAGCGTGCTTGGGCAGGAGTAGTACTAGGATGGGTGACCTCCTGGGAAGTTCCTGTGGTGCATTCCCTTTTCCTCGTTTTTTTTTTTCTCCTGCATTTGTTTTAGCGTAAACCGTGGCATGTCGCATACGGTGTGTTTTGTCTTACGCACACAATAAAGCGGTTTCTCGAGTTTCTAAATAGCGAATTTTAATTTTTTTTCAATTCATCAAAATGAAAGAATTTGCGAGAAATATACATGTTTAAAGGAAAACGAGCGCGTGGTTTGCATTAAGTGGAGATTTCAGTCATTCTATAACGGATGCGATCATACCAGCACTAAAGCACCGGATCCCATCGGAACTCCGCAGTTAAGCGTGCTTGGGCAGGAGTAGTACTAGGATGGGTGACCTCCTGGGAAGTCCCTGTGTTGCATTCCCTTTTCCTCGTTTTTTTTTTCTCCTGCATTTGTTTTAGCGTAAACCGTGGCATGTCGCATACGGTGTGTTTTTGTCTTACGCACACAGTAAAGCGGTTTCTCGGAGTTTCTAAATAGCGAATTTTAATTTTTTTTCAATTCATCAAAATGAAAGAATTTGCGAGTAATATACATGTTTAAAGGAAAACGAGCGCGTGGTTTGCATTTAAGTGGAGATTTCAGTCATTCTATAACGGATGCGATCATACCAGCACTAAAGCACCGGATCCCATCGGAACTCCGCAGTTAAGCGTGCTTGGGCAGGAGTAGTACTAGGATGGGTGACCTCCTGCGAAGTCCCTGTTTTGCATTCCCTTTTCCTCGTTTTTTTTTTTCTCCTGCATTTGTTTTAGCGTAAACCGTGGCATGTCGCATACGGTGTGTTTTTGTCTTACGCACACAATAAAGCGGTTTCTCGGAGTTGCTAAATAGCGAATTTTAATTTTTTTTCAATTCATCAAAATGAAAGAATTTGCGAGAAATATACATGTTTAAAGGAAAACGAGCGCGTGGTTTGCATTTAAGTGGAGATTTCAGTCATTCTATAACGGATGCGATCATACCAGCACTAAAGCACCGGATCCCATCGGAACTCCGCAGTTAAGCGTGCTTGGGCAGGAGTAGTACTAGGATGGGTGACCTCCTGGGAAGTCCCTGTGTTGCATTCCCTTTTCCTCGTTTTTTTTTTCTCCTGCATTTGTTTTAGCGTAAACCGTGGCATGTCGCATACGGTGTGTTTTTGTCTTACGCACACAGTAAAGCGGTTTCTCGGAGTTTCTAAATAGCGAATTTTAATTTTTTTTTTCAATTCATCAAAATGAAAGAATTTGCGAGAAATATACATGTTTAAAGGAAAACGAGCGCGTGGTTTGCATTTAAGTGGAGATTTCAGTCATTCTATAACGGATGCGATCATACCAGCACTAAAGCACCGGATCCCATCGGAACTTCGCAGTTAAGCGTGCTTGGGCAGGAGTAGTACTAGGATGGGTGACCTCCTGGGAAGTCCCTGTGTTGCATTCCCTTTTCCTCGTTTTTTTTTTCTCCTGCATTTGTTTTAGCGTAAACCGTGGCATGTCGCATACGGTGTGTTTTTGTCTTACGCACACAGTAAAGCGGTTTCTCGGAGTTTCTAAATAGCGAATTTTAATTTTTTCAATTCATCAAAATGAAAGAATTTGCGAGAAATATACATGTTTAAAGGAAAACGAGCGCGTGGTTTGCATTTAAGTGGAGATTTCAGTCATTCTATAACGGATGCTGATGTGTATTTTTGCTATTGGAATATGTGGATCAATTTTGTAATACACTCTATGCTTTAAATTTATAAACCTTAATACACAATGATAGATTGGTTGCAAGCATACAACCTATCCTTGTAGTAAATAGGTATCGATCCAAAGATAACGGGAGAAATTACTTTTTACTTAAATAATTAATTCTAAATAATGCAATTAAAGTAAAGGGGGGGTTTTGTTGAAAACTGGAATGGTGGGTTCAATACCCGAATTGGAGTTGAAACAAAACAAAACAATTCTAAACAAATAATAAAAGGAGTTTGTAATCAAAGAGATGGAATCTAAGGGCTATCGGCTCTCAATCCCTTGATCAAATTCACATTTACTTGGTTTCTAAATTCATGTTTGTTATTTTGGGGTTTCTAAACCTAATATGTCGAAAAGGGTTACTTTCGTGAATTAATGACGTGTCTAGATAGTTCGGATTTCACGATTAAGTCCCTCATCCTAATTATCTAGACTATAACCTTATGTTTAGCCTAATTTATTCCCAAATTTCGACACTTCACGATTAAGTCCTTCATACCAAAATTCGGTTCAATTTTAGGGGTCCCAATTGAATATGAGGCTTCACGATTAAGTTCTTCGCCTCAATTCAATCATTGTTCTTGTGGTTCCGGACTAAGAAATAGATTTGGTCATTTCTAATCTTAATCCTAAAATTATTCATGCAAGTAATTCGGTTTTATCAATTCTTTGATCCTAACACCTTAAGTTTGTTAAACCCAAGCGAGACACTAATTAATAATTCACAAATTACTCAAGCACATGAATTATAAAATCACCAAGAACAAACAATTAACAAACAATCATCACATAGAAATATTATCCAAGTAAACTAGAATCTAATACAAGTTCATGATTTTAGCCTAAGCCCCTAGAGAGGAATCTAGCCCCTCATGGGTGCAATAACATCCAAGAGATAGAAAAGAGTAAACATGACTAAAAACTAGATAAACAAATAGAGAAGAGAATACACCAATCTCCTAGTTTGCTGCCCTTGTCTTCAATGTCTGCTCGCTCGAATCAAGCCTTCAACCGTTAATCCAAAAGCTCTTGATCTTGTGAAGATGAGAGAATAAAAATGGAGAGGTTTTGAATAATAAGAACTTAGAAGCCAGGTGGAAGAAGAGATTCCCTTCTCCTGCTGCCTCTCCCCTCTTTAATAGCCAATTTCGTCCCTCCCCTCATCAATCCCAAAATCTGGCAGCAATTATGAGAAGATCCCTCAAAATCAGGCTGAATTGGCGCTGGTGCGGCCTTCACAAAATCCGTGCGGCCCGCACAAAATGGAGAGTTGGCCGGAAACTGCGCGGAGGAAAAAGGGGTTTGTGCGGCCCGCATAGATTTCTTGCGGCCCGCATTTTTGGTTTGTGCGGCCCGCATAGAATTCCTTAAGGCTGCACGACTGGCCGCAATACTCTCTGACTTGACTGAGCAAAACTTGTAGATTTTCGACTTTTTAATTTCGGATGAATTTAATTTTTGTGCGGCCCGCATTAAATTCATGCGGCCCGCACAAACTCGCAGAATTGCTCTTTTTTGCTTGATTCCTACAAATTAGACAAGGCAACAGCAGTAACTTGGTTCTTGAATGAATTCTCTATTAAACTAGGGTGAAACACAAGAAATTTGGTACAATTTAGAGGTAAAACCTTAACCGAAAGTGTATACAATTGAGGCTTATCAGATGCGATCATACCAGCACTAAAGCACCGGATCCCATCGGAACTCCGCAGTTAAGCGTGCTTGGGCAGGAGTAGTACTAGGATGGGTGACCTCCTGGGAAGTCCCTGTGTTGCATTCCCTTTTCCTCGTTTTTTTTTCTCCTGCATTTGTTTTAGCGTAAACCGTGGCATGTCGCATACGGTGTGTTTTTGTCTTACGCGCACAATAAAGCGGTTTCTCGGAGTTTCTAAATAGCGAATTTTAATTTTTTTTCAATTCATCAAAATGAATGAATTTGCGAGAAATATACATGTTTAAAGGAAAACGAGCGCGTGGTTTGCATTTAAGTGGAGATTCCAGTCATTCTATAACGGATGCGATCATACCAGCACTAAAGCACCGGATCCCATCGGAACTCCGCAGTTAAGCGTGCTTGGGCAGGAGTAGTACTAGGATTGGTGACCTCCTGGGAAGTCCCTGTGTTGCATTCCCTTTTCCTCGTTTTTTTTTCTCCTGCATTTGTTTTAGCGTCAACCGTGGCATGTCGCATACGGTGTGTTTTTGTCTTACGCACACAATAAAGCGGTTTCTCGGAGTTTCTAAATAGCGAATTTTAATTTTTTTCAATTCATCAAAATGAATGAATTTGCGAGAAATATACATGTTTAAAGGAAAACGAGCGCGTGGTTTGCATTTAAGTGGATATTTCAGTCATTCTATAATGGAGGCGATCAAAGCAGCACTAAAGCACCGGATCCCATTGAAACTCTGCAGTTAAGCACGGCTTGTGCAGTAGTAGTACTATGATGGGTGACCTCTTGGGAAGACCTTGTGTTGCATTCCCTTTTCCTCGTTTTTTTTTCTGCATTTTTTTTTGCGTAAACCGTGGTATGTCGGATATGTTGTGTTTCTGTCTTACGCACACAATAAGATGGTTTTTCGGAGTTTTTAGGTTGGAAAAAAAATAATAAAACTTGATTCGGATTGAAATAAAAGAGGAAGTGAAAGAAAGGGAAAGAAGAAAAGAGAGATAAAGTTGAGTTTATTAATTTTCTGTGACTCCTAAACTGAAAACCTAAACCACCTCAGACCGAATTGCCAATTTAATTTAGAAAATAAAAAAAAATTCTGATCGAAATAACAGTTCAGTTCATTATAATTACTCGGGTACTCTAGCTTTATCCTAGTTCTCTCAATTTTGAAATATATGGTGATCTCCAGTCATCTAAGTAAGACTAGACGTTCTGCGCTACAGATCTTTTTCCCTCTGAAGAACCGACTTCTCCGGTTTTTAGAAACTGAGAGCATTTTGGGATCTCTTTCCTAAACCGGTGCTAAAGAGCACATGATAATTTTCTAACTCACTCCCGATTCGACTCTCCCCTTCGTCTCGCTAGGGTTTTGCTGTCCCCAAGTAAGTGCTTTTTTTCTTGGGGTCTTTAAATTCAAGAGTTTCCGTAGTTTATTATTCTGTAATTATCTAGGGTTTAGCTTCTAGGAATGAGTTCATTGCTGGAATTTAGATTTGAATCCCGGATAATATGCTTATCTAGGGTTTCATATCAAGATTTTTTTCACCTCATATTTATGTTAGTATTTTCTTTTGCTTCAGTGCAAAGATCTGGTTTGAGTTTGCTCGTTTCCTTTATTTAGTTCAGTTTAGTTGGTTCACTTTTGTATTTTTTGCATTTGCATCTTTGAGAAGGCTACCATTAGGGCACTTAGGGAATAACTTTTTCTTATCAATACAATTGTTGTTGGCATTTGCCGCCAATCCTCAACAACAACAACAACAACAACCAAGCCTTGAGTCCCAAACAAGCAAAAAAAGATGAAAAAAAGAGTAGGCTAACATTAGAACCTAACGTCTAAAATTTAGTATTGCATATCATTCAAATCCTCCAAAATACTGCTCTTGACCTCCACGAATGAAGACTAGGTACTTCATTATTTATGAACATGAGATGCCACTCTGCAATCTAAGTTGTGGTGATAAATTGTGGCAATTTGTCTCTATTCTCTGAATTTACTTTCTACATGTAAACTGCTAAATGTGTTTAGAATTTTAATTCTGTGCTGATTTTATGTTAGTCAGGTGCAAGAGCGCTTCAAGAATTGATTTTTTCTGATTAACTGGATGGGAGGCTTCATTCAGTTTCCATAATCCTGAACATTGTTTAAGGTGAGTTTCATTTTCTTATTCTTTTGAAGATAATTCTTTACTGGTCTAAGTTTAGATTCTCTAGACTATTTTTTATACGTTGAAGGTAATTCTTTTGAAGATAATTCTTTACTGGTCT
Source organism: Carex kokanica (assembly GCA_025461125.1). Lineage (NCBI taxonomy): Eukaryota > Viridiplantae > Streptophyta > Magnoliopsida > Poales > Cyperaceae > Carex > Carex kokanica. The sequence goes on along the minus strand of JAJGRX010000989.1, from coordinate 293,456 downwards.
AAGTTTAGATTCTCTAGACTATTTTCTTATTCTTTTGAAGATAATTCTTTACTGGTCTTGAAAGTTGAAGGCTTCTTTTCTTTATAGCTTTCAAACTAATATTAATTAATTTTCTCATAGCGATGCATTATATGACATATTCCTCATATCCAAGAATTAGAGATGAAAATGAAATGGAATTGCATAATACAAATTGCTCTCTTCTATTGATTTTGGAAAAATTATTTGATTTTACTGTTTCTGGTGGACGATAATATCTTTATTTTGGAGAATTGATAGAATTAAATCTTTGCAGACACTAAATGTTAATCCATCTCGAAGTATAAGATGGGCCGAAAAAAAGTACATGAAGCCTTATTGAATTATTTACATATCTTATTACATTTACATACAGAACTCGGCAGTTCTCCTTGTATTACTGTCGTAGGATTCCTGAACCAAAAAAATTTCTTCTGTTATACAATGTCTTCTTTCAGTTTATTTGTGAAAAAAGATTTGCTTGAGTTGATGAAATAAATTTTAGAATCTCGTAGACTTGTAAATTATACAGGTTGTACTTGGTACTTTCAGAGTTCTGTTCTATTATTATCTAATTTTGTATCATACTGCTATTTAAGATATATAACTGAATCCACATAAGCTGAATATTTATAGGTTTTACTAGGTTGTCTTCTTCCGTTCTAAAAAACATAAGTATAGCTCTCATTAGTTTTCTTGCTCGTCTGCACTTTTCTTATTTAGACTTTAGTGATATTCTCTTTTTGATGATTAATGTTTTAATTTCTGAACTGTTGGGTAAGCAAATCTATATAGTAATTTTGCCTTAAATATCAAAAGAAAACCCTTAACTTGACAAGATAATAGGACTAAAACATTCAATTGATAAATAATACGGGGGTTGTAAAGAAAGTTAGAAAAATACCCTGATGGAGTTGTGTTTCTTCTCGCATGCAGGATTGGGTGGATTTTATCGTAGACTCAAATGCTAATGTTGCTTTTAGAGAGAAGAAACAAATCTACTTTGCTAGCTAAGCTATTGCTCTAGAAAACAAATAAAAGAAAGTAAAGCATGAAACCTTAGTTGCTATGAGCTCACGGCGGAATCTCCAAAAGGCCAAACAAAAATAAAAGCAAAATAAACAAAAAAGATTGTGAACTTTTTGAAATTTTTGCGTTTTCTTTTTGCATGGGAGCATGCTGAGTGTATCAATTTATCTTTAGTATTGACACCAATACCTTTATTTGTTAACTTTTTGGACATTCATTTTGAGTTCATCTGGTCTTTTTTCTTTTTCTATTTGATGAAACTGTCTTTGGGAATTATTTATATATTCTAGCATTTCTATTTGATTTTTCTTCCACATTGTGTTACAATTCATACTAAGCAAGGCGCATAATTGTGCCAATTTTGAAATTTGCAACTGAGTGATATCATATTTTAGAATTTGCTTTAATTATATAGATTAATTTTAGAAGATAATGACATCAGAACAATGTTAGACAGAATGATCGGAGTATCATATATGCTGGTATGTCTAACAAAAATAAGTAGCTATAGATTTATTGAAGTGAATCATGCAAGTTAAAATCACATGTACCAAAACATGAACAAACCTCAAGTTGATAGTAATAACTATACCTGGAGTAATTATTGATTGGAAACTGCAGATTATGAGTTAATATTGTTTTGAGTAGAATAATAGACAAGTTCAAAGAAAATCAGCAAGTTTTGCAACTTGCACCATCATGTGCACTGTGGAGAAAATGAGATGGATCTTATTTAAATAAATATCAGGAATTATTAAATAATCAGTCAACGAAAGAAGCTGAGTGAACTGCACTTATTGTTCCTTACGTTGAAGTTTACATTGTGGCTCATGTTTTGATTCTGTTATCTTAATTACTTGCCATTCAAGATGGGCAAAATGAAAAGTCTTGGCTAATGCCAGTGTTAAATGAATTGATCTTTGGTCATATTGCTGTTAACAAAAAAAGCTGGTCATTCCACCTCAGTGTTGAGACAGGATGCATATCCAGCTTGCAAAATTGTGATAGGGACAATTCCAACAATTAAAGGCTGAAATGGGAGTTACATGTGTTATACATTGAGGAGAATTTGTTTGTTTACTCAAAGTTCAAATGTTGTCACAGTATTACATTTCATATCATCTGTTTCTGTAGTGCTTACATCATACTTGTACAGTCGCGTGATTCTGATTGCATACCCTGTGATATTTTGCTATGTATATTATGTTGTGTTAGATTGGCGGGTATAATTCTTTTCTTTTTTCCGTTCCTTGCTTACATCTTGTTTTTACTAACTGTGCAGTCACTGTCATCAATTCAATTACCAAATAAGTGCGATAGTGTCAGAACATGTCGGACGAGAACTGGGACTTGGAAGCAGGCTCTGGTTTTCAGCCTGACATGGAGAGAGTCGACATACCCCCCACAATAATCGACTTGGATTCATCTGAAAGCCAGGATTTGTCAGAGACAAATGACACAGCCGAGGATCAACAATATGCGGCACCAGTTTCATCCCACCCGATCGATCAAGAAATCGATGATCATGGGCACAAAGCAAAAGAACCGTCCCCACAACGGTCAGGATCTCCTAAAATGGAAAGCTCCAAGTTAGATCATGATTTTAGAAAAGACAATAGTATGGGTAGGGGCAAGGTTGATGTTGATAGGAGGAGAGGAAGGTCTGACCGGTGGGGCTTGTCTTCTAGTACGAATGAAGAAAAGAGGGATAGAGATGGTATTTCTCCCAAGGATGGTCGGAACAGGCCGTCATCTCATGGGTATGTAACATGTCTCATCTCACTGTTTCTAAAAAGTAATTTCAGAGTTAATGCAAGAAAAGGAGGATAGTTCAGAGTTGTAATTCTTTTTCATTAATTTAGGGAATAGAGATTAGGAATAAGAGTCTGTCTTATCAAAGTAATTTGCAAGCACCAAATATATTTCTTTTAATTATTAATCCAGACGATATGGAGAGGTCCTATCCCCTCGAAGACATAGGTCACCTAGAGAAACCACTACCAGCAGCCAAGTAGCCGCAAGAGAACCTGGTATGAGCAGAGATGCAGAATCCAGAGGGAGACGTGATATGTGGAGTTCGGTTGTCACCTCAAGTGAGAGAAAGAGGGGTGCTGACATGTGGGGCCCGCTGCCTGGACGCCTGAGTAACTCCCCGCCTCCTCCTGGTATGAATGATAGGAGGAATCAAAAAAGCCATAGTATCTCTCCTAGGGTTGGCCGTGGAAGGTTACGCAGGTATGATATTAATTTAGTTGCCAAATTTGTTATTTATCTTAGGAAAGTCTGCTAGCATACTGGTCTGGTTTCATAGTTGCATAATTTTGTTGCAGTCCACAATTAGTGGGAATAGCCTTTTGCTTTCTATTATTTCTTCCTTTATATGTTTGGTTTATAAAGTTTTAGTAGTGTCTAATTCATGGCTTATTTGAGTTTTTGGGTTGGAACTGTTTTTTTCAAATATAGGATCTTGCCTGATTCATAACCTGACAAGTCGACGTACATGTTATCCTCCCTAATAAAGTTACTATTAAATAAACAGGAATAGAAGCCGAAGTCGAAGTAGGAGCAGGAGCAGAAGCCGTAGCCGTAGTCCATATGGCTCTCGGCATGGTGATCGGAGGCCTCCAGCCGGGCAGGTTTGCCGGGACTTCATGGCTGGCCGCTGCCGCTGGGGCATGCAATGCAGGTTCTCTCACCAAGACAGTACCAGTCACAATCGGTACAACTCACCTTCGGATCACCCTAGAGAGCGAGACAGAGAAAGGGACAGGGATAGGGAAAGAGAAAGGGACCGAGATCGAGAAAGAGAAATAGAAAGAAACAGAGAAAGATACCCTACCAGGGATGATAGAGACAATTTATATGATTCAAGGGGCCAGATTGAATATTTGCATGACAAACAGTCGTCTCAGGGTTATAGAAGTAATTATGATGAACCTCCTTATAATAGTACCAGTAACCGCTCTAGCGAGAGATGCTTTGATTTTTCTAAAGGCAAGTGCACCAGGGGTGATAGCTGTAGATTTGTTCACCATGATGCATCATCAGGTCATGGTGGTTTGGGCATGAGAGATGAGGAGAGAGAAAGAGGCTGGGATGAGAGAGAAAGGGATGGGGGTTCTAGGAGCAGGGTTGCTAATTTTGATGACCGAGAAAATGACATATCTCTGGAGAGTGAGAAGGATAAAAGAGCTAAAGGAAAGGAAACATGCAAATTTTTCTTGGAAGGGAGGTGTGGCCGTGGTCAGGGCTGCCGGTTCTCTCATGATGTGAGGCAAGAGGTCCATGGAGAGAATTTCAGTGAGCAGAGTTGGTCTAACAAAATGAGGGATGAGAGGCATAATGAAACCAGTACTCATAATCCTTATGCGATACATCCACAAGCACCTAATTTGTCCTTTACTAGTCAGGTGCAAGTGCCTCAGCAACCACTGCCAAGCTTTTACCCTGTCAATCAAAATTCTGTAATTCCCAGTCCAGTGAATCAAAGTCTGGTCAATCCAAATCCTGTCACTGGTGGTGCTACTACTGTTTTGGGCTCAGTACTGGGTCAGCCCCCTGTCAACTCATATACAAGTGTAAGCTCTAATCCTAACCATAACATTCCGGGTTACAACTTGCAAGGACAGACAAGGGTGGCGACAGCCAATATGACGCAAAGCATACTGGGTCCAAATCCAGATCAGTCATTCCCGCCACCACCACCACCACCGCCACCTCCACTCAATCAACCGAACCCTAAGCCTAGCAACTTGGTGACAAGTGAGCAAGCTGCTAACATTGACATCAAGGCCTACTTGTCACAAATCCTTGCAAATAATCCTGGGGGATCAACCTCAATACCTTCCATACCAGCAGCAGCGCAACCTGCCAACAACCCAGTGCCACATGAGAGTCCAGTTACCCCACCAGTTGAGATAGAACCCCAAGAAGAGAGAAAAGAGGAGGTTGTTTTGGGTCAGAAACAAAAAATGAAACCAAACCTTAACCAGAAACCCAGCAAGGAGACAAAGGGAATTAAGTTGTTCAAGTGTGCGCTAGTTGAAGTTGTGAAGGATTTGTTGAAACCTAGCTGGAAAGAGGGGCAGCTGAGTAGAGAGGCACACAAAACAATTGTGAAAAAAGTGGTGGACAAGGTCACTGGTACAATGGAAGCTGGTGCCATACCACAAACTCAGGAGAAGATTGATACCTACTTGTCTCATTCCAAGGGCAAGCTCACTAAGCTTGTGCAGGTTTGTTCATTTTTTTGATAAATAATTCTTATTTTCTGATATTTCAAAAAAAATCTTATTTTCTGGCAAAATCCATGGAGAAACTGCACAATTGTTTTATTGTGGTGGAATATGTTATACAATTTTCTTGCAAATACAATTGTTTTATGTTTTTCTCTTTTTGGCTAACATGGTAATTTTATTTTCTTTTTCCTCTATGGTAGGCTTACGTGGAGAAATATGTGAAGCCTGATGGCAACTAGCTAAGCAATGGCTTAATTTTGTACTCTTTTTGTACAATAGAAGCCCTTTCCGTCTCCATGGTTCCTGTTGCTTGCACCGCGAGGCCATTCCTAGTTTAGATATTTGGTGCGTTGCTATGAATGCGAACTCCAATTAGATGCTTAGGATTTAGTTTTATGTATTAGTATTTATGTTTATTGTTACATGAGAGTAATGCGCATTGGTTGAGCAATATTTTTCTGACTAGTGGAGCTTTGTTTAATATACCAAATCTCTGTACCTCTTTCTAAATCTTCGTCCATTGGACATCATTAATTTGTATAAGTGTGTTGACATTCGCACGCCTTTGAAGGTCAATTACAATGCAATAAATCAACTTAAAAAATGATGGCTCATCAACCTCCAGGTATGGTAAAAATAACAGTTGGATATAATGGGTCCGTTTGAATGATATATTAAAAAATGAAAACGCAAAATTTTCCTTCATTACTCTCCCTCATCCACACCTTTTCTCCTCTCTCTTCTCCTATTTTAAAGAGAGAGAAAAGTGGACAGCAAGGTGCAGCAAATTCGGATCCCCTTCTCCTCTCTCTCTCTCCAACGCATTAAGTTGCTCCCTCCGCTACTCTTGCTATCTCTCTGCAATTTGAAGTTATTGAAACTCCTTGGTTTTGGTATTTATTTAGCATTTTGAATCATTTTTATGTACTTTCAGATTTCGAAGAAAGCCCTAATTTTTATCGGATGAAATTTCTGATTTTTTTTCTTCATATTTTTGGGTATAAATATAACTTTTTGGGGATTATTGGTCTGACGAATGGTAGAAAATTATACGAACTACAATATGCTGTGTATGAGTTGTCAATATCTGATTTATGCCCAAGATAATAATTGTCATAACACTTAAAATAAGTTCGTTTCTGGAAAAAAAAAAGGAGTGAGGCTATGAGAATTTCTTATTTATAGAAAATATTATAAAATAATAGAGGGATAATGAATCGGTAAAAAAATTCCAGATTCAAAAGTTTTTTTCATTTGTCTTGGATCCTCTGTGGCCTCTTTCTGTGAAGAAAAAAACAGTTGGGAGCCGGAATAAAGTTGCTATAAAAAGTCCAAGGCAACTGGGGAAAAAGAAAAAAACAGCCCTTTAGATCGGTAAAAGTATTTCCGCTCCAAAGTTTGAATCGGAGAAACTTTTACCGATCCATTTATACATGGAAATTCCAATGTACTATTTCTCTTTTTCTATGATTTAAAGATTCTCTTAGGCAATGGTACTATGCATAGAGCGGAGTGGTCTATACTAATATACTATGAATCAATATATTTATTTTAAAATTCAAATACTTGATCTGAATCGTGCAACATCATCTCCATATAAAAATGTACTTGCAGACTAAATTTTATATTATTTTTAGAATTTTTAGACTAATTTTTTAGATTGGCAGAAAATCACTACTTTTGAAAGGTCTTTGAATTTTTAGACAAGTGATTTTCTATCTTTCTAAAAAAAATAGTACAAAAATTGTAAAAAATGTAAAATTTGATTTACAAGTATATTTTTATATGGAGATCATGTTGAACAGTTAATATCGACTATTTGGACTTTCAAAACAGAGGTATTGATCTATAGCAGGGACGGACCCACATTCAGCCAGGGGCAGTTGTCCTCTTGGATTTTGAAATTCAGTGGAAAAATACGATCCCGGTACTACTTTGCCCCCCTGAAATTGTTTCGCCCCCTCTGAACTGGAAAGCCTGTCAAGCCAGTTCAAAAGCACTGTTAATGAGAAACTTTGTTGTTTTTATAGAAATTTTATAGAAATTTACGAGTTCGGACCAACTTTGTTATTTTTTAATATGTAAAATGATATTATTTTGTTGTTTTTTATTATGTAAATGTATACTATTTTTATTGTTTTTTATTATGTTGATTGTTTATTATCTAGCATCCGATAGTTAATGGGTTTGAACCCGATAAACTATTTGAACTTGATTCCTGTCCCTCGCTAATGAAATTCTACGTCCGCCCCTGATCTATAGTACGGACCAAATTGCGCTGTGCATAGTATCATAGCCTCACTTATACATTATGTGCTCAAGGTAATTTGTTATAACATGTTTGATGATCTATACAAGTATAATTGCTGTTGAAATAAGATGTAAAAGTACCCTGGATTGACTGATTGATCTTCTTATACATTTGCACCCAATTATTATTCTGCCTTTTACTATAAATAAAATTCTGAATGCTACCAGTTTTTAAAATATTTCAACTGAAATAGTTTGTATATATGGTTTATCTTGAAAGCAACTCAGTCTAACCATAGCTGTTTTCCTTTCCAACAACTTAGATTCTAACATATCAGACATGTCAAAGATATCAAACATCAAACATCTCTATGAAAAAGTTTGCGGTACTTGTAAGATTCAGAATTCAGGAAGAAAACAAAAACAAAAACAAAATAATTGTTCCTCGAACTTATATATTTATAAGTCATGCAACATTTGGCTGAGGATTTCTACTTTTTAGCTAATTGGATGATATTGTCCGGAGATTCTCTTTGTTGGAAGTTTTCGCAGTATATAAAGAACCAGAGCCGATGGAAGTATTTCTGTTACCTGCAAATATCATACCAGTTGTTGAATTCTAAACACTCATAACCAGCAAATAGGAGCCTAGCTAGTACCTCTTATTAATCCTTTTCTTTTGTGATAAAAAAATATTAGAAAGTATGTGTACCCATATCCCTCGCTTCCCTATTTATAAGATATTTCTAGAAGTTGGAGCAAAGTAGAAGAGATGAATTCTAGCTAATTACAAATTAGGCTTTTGATTGCCATTTTGAATAATAATTAAAAATGAGATTAAAAAAATACCAAGTAAAAGAAGAGATCTAGAATTAGGTGATTCAGAACATCTAAGCATAGACTTGACTTGAAGGCAGACACCCCAATCTACACAATTAAACAAAACAAATGTATTATTACATCCAACATTTCATACCATGTGCAAAAAGAACCAAACACATGTCAATTAATAGAGATTTAATTGATTTATTTAACATGAAACATGAAGAACATAAATAAGACCAGGTACTCACCACAACACATCTTACAAGGAAACATGTGAAACAAATTGCTGTAACTGAGCCTACCTGCACTTGTTAATTTCCAGATATTAACCAATTTATTTGTGTGCAAAAACTAAAAAGTATTACACTTTTTTTATTTTTTGTTTGCTAAGTTCACGTAATAACAACCCAACTTGACACAAACAAATGAAAAAAAAAAATTAAATCAAACAGGCATTCAGAATGCCAATAATCTTGTACAATCCCATAAATGACAGGAGAGAAATAGCTGGTGCAATGTTAAAAATAAAAAATAAAAAATACAATTTTTGGGGTCTTACTTGAGGCAAGTTTGAATTAGTGTTAATCAGCACTGGACTACTGGTATCATAATAGTACTCAAGGTGTGTCATTGGATCAGTTAAATCAAGTAGGCCATAATTTTTCCATTATACCCACTATTAAGACTTAAAAGCAGACACGTTGAAGGAAAAAGAAGAAAATTAGATGGCACCTTGATCTTGTAAGAGAGTCCCTCTCTTTCCAAGATGTTTTCTATTAGAAGAACAATAATATATGAAATTAAGAAAAGAACAATGCACCTCTTGAATTTTCTTCCTTCGGCCCCTTGATTCGATTGGGAATTTCCAAAGCATGACAAATATCCTAATTAACAATAAAATGGAATTTTTTTGTCTCTTTTGAAATTAATCATCATGAACAGTTATTTTCTTATTTGTCATTGCACTAAGAACAAGGAAATGATTAACTTTGTACCTTCCTCCGTATATTAGAAAGCCAAGAGCAGCAATAAAAGATATAACTGCCCACAGAATTAAATCACAAAAATGAAATAAGCAATTGCCACATCAGAGTCAAGCCATATGCAAAATGGTGTTGGATTTATGTATGCTATTTAATACAAAAGCTATAGAGGCACTACACTGATTCAAAATTACCTGACATGAAAATTTTACCGACCGATGCTATAGTCTCGCTATTTTGTATTGAAAGGTATATCCATATGCATACCTGTTTCAATATTTTCAATTATATTTGTAAAACTTGCTAACTTTTGCCACGGATATATAAATCCTTAAAATATTTCTTTGTTGGGCAATATGATAAATTAAGCTAAGAGCTTTTGATTGTTGATTGGCATTATATATTCAAAAGATGTTGACTGGCATGCATTAAAACTGATGAGCTAGAATTACCTGAATTAGATATATAGCACAATTGACAATGATATATATAATCCTCAGCTTTTTTGTTGGCAGATTCCTTGCCTAAAAACAAATATTCAAGAGCACATTTTAAAAACTCAGGAGCAAACTAAATACATTTTAAAAACTAAGAAGAAAGGCGGTCAGTAATTGAGTAATTACCTGGTGGTATATTTCGGCCCAGAAAAGTACCAGGAGTGTGAAAGTAGTAAACAGCAGCAAACCGGGGAGGTCTAATAGGATTAGAGCAATAACCTAGAAAGAGGTTTTACTAATAATAAGTAAACAAAAACTCAAAACAATTAAATTAAATGAGCTAAGTTCTTACTTTCGGTCGCAACAGGAAAACCTCATCATGGAATCCAAACACAGCAGCTCGTACTACACGCAAGAAAAATGTTGTAAACATGTTAAATTGTTAATGAGATAAATAAATGAAAAGCAGATAAAAATAATTCTGCGCGCACTTGATAATACCTCCATTAACAATAAAATTCATGAGATGAAAGACCTTTTGTGTGGTCCATCCATATTGTGGCACCCGTATTTGGATTCTAATTAGTTGAACCTGATTACAATGGAAAATACTTGCTTCAGCTTAATTGGCATATAAAGAAAAAATGAACAAAAAAGATGGCGTTGGTTACTATCTCTTATCTAACAAAAATTAAGTTAACAAATGAATTTTTATCAGCAATCCTTTTGATCATTATCATGAGATCTATATAACACTTAACACTATACTTAACTCTTGCTACACAAACAGGTGGATTATTAGTTTACATGAGAAAAGTAATTGTCTACTTTTCGACAATTTACAAATATAGCTCCTGCTCCTAGATGTATCAGTAGATTCAATACTAACTATTAACTTACTGTGACATTCCAGCACTCTGCAGATGTCCTTAATTGGTAAAGTATTTAACTCATGGTAAAAATCTAAGGAACTTTTGTCTCACTCACTCTGCTTTAAATTGTTTCTTGACTTGGCGTTTAAATAATTCTCGAAATTATGTCTAGTTATCAATTACTTCAGATTAACACTAACTAATTGGCTGGTTAATCAAGACAAAATGACTAAAATTCCATCAGGATTCCTTCAATTTAGAACTACTAGAGAGAGAAATCAAGAAAGAGTACCAAGGCGACGATAGAGACCAAGGCGTACGCGGCACAGAGGAAGTAATACACTATGTCCTCCAGTCGTGTTGCTGATTCGAGTACTCGTTTTGACTGACCCAATGCAAAAATTACACCAAGACCTAACCACCTCTTCTCCATTTCCAATACCATTCTTCCTCTCACACATACCCTCTCTGGTGTGAAGAACTGAACAAAAAAAAAAAAAAAAAAATCAGATTTCAACCAACCAAACGGCTAAATTTAAATACACCTACACCTGGTCCATGTACACGGTGGAAGAATAAGAGTGGGTCAGTCATGAGTGGTAGTTATTGGTCTAAGATATATGAAAGACCGGGTCTAGTTGATGTCCAATTCTCCAACAACCGGTCCATGTTGACTGGGCTGTTTCAATTTTTGCCTAGGTTTATTAGGGCATCCTGCTTTTTACCGAGCTGGTGAGGTTAGAAAACAAAGGTTAAATTTCACTTATGGTCACTATACTACATCAGAAATATTTCATTTTGAAGATTGAAGTTAAATTTCACTTATGGTCACTTATGTGCACAATATATTTAGCAATCTGAAGTTGAGTTGCCTATTTCTGCCACAATTTTAGCACTTTAGTAGATAGGCACACATCAAGGCCCAGCCTAAAAAGGCCCATTACCTCAGCCCGTTTGCTCTTGCTCTCCGCCTGTCCGGTCCGAGGCTGTGACTGCGAGCGCACGCTCGTTCCAAGACTTCCCAAGGAGCGCACATTCTGAGGCGGATTGTGGCGGTACAGCTACTTGGCCAGGGATGGTGGAGCACTGGAGCCTTGTCTGTTTATAGAGATGATTAGGTTTAATGCTTTTATGTTTCACCGGGCTGTATTTTTCCTAGTTCAATAAAAAGGTGTGTGATACCTTTCTTTCTGATTCACGTTATTTTATTCCAGCCTGCACGGAACCTGTTTGATGAAATTTCTTAGTGACAATTGTGGTGATTTTATTAGATTCTTGATACAAACCAACATTATCATGGGTTACTACTTTATACTACATGATATTTGTAATTTAAATCAATTGTTCGCCCTACAAAAGCATGAACAATGTCGTGTCCAGATTACTTGCTCCATCTACTTTCAGTTTCAACTTTAAATTGTTGTGAAAGGTGGGTTCTGTCTATGTTCTTTTCTTTTTTTTTTAACAAGGACACAAGGAGAAGGCTATGAGAATTTAATCAGTATTATCGGAATTTTGCAAATTGAATCATTTTTTACTTTTAAATTTGCACAAGTATAATATACTTCTGTTTTTCTTTTTCTTTTTAAACTTCTTTAAAAAGTATATTTGTGCGTGATTTAAAAAACAAAAAACAAATCAATTCTAATTGCATTTACCTTTATAAAAGACATCAAAGTAAACTACCTTAGTTTTTTGTTTCCTCTAACAGAAAGTAGGTGAAGAGAAAGTAGGGATAACTCAGTGAATCAAAACATTTTATGCACATAGTACATGAATTATCTTACCCCACAAATTTGTAATTACCGTCTGTGCTTCTTTTCCAGTTTGTTTCTATTTTTGATCATGTGATATGTCTTCCTTACTGCACAGGTTATTCACAAAATATCAACTTTTGCCAAAGTATATGAAATTTCTGAAAATAAAGTGAGAATATTAAGAAGTAAGAGAAAATAAAAAAATAGAACTACCACTGATGACTTGTCTAAAAATAGATCCGTGCTTAACAAATGAGATAATGAAACAGCGTAATTTGTTTCTGTCCACTGGTGACTTGTCAAAAAAGAAAAAAAGGAAAACAAAAACATAAAATAAAATAAAAAAGAAAAACAAAGCCAGAATGATTAACAAGAATTATCCTGAATTGTGGATTGGTTCTGGGATGGAATCTTCTTTTCTTTAGGGAAAAGAAGATTTTCAGTTTTGAGCCTTTCTGATTTCATGGTTTTTGTGGAAGAAGGAATAGGCAGGGCTTAGATCCAAAATAATTTATAAAAGGGGAAAGGATATGGGGCTTTGTTGCTTTAAATCAAAACAGAGGGAGTCGCCAAGGTTGCGTCTACATGGAAATAGTCCTCTCTTGCATCTTGTCAATGATCTTACGGTGCAATCAAGTACTTTGTCTATCTTCTTTTCTGTGTAGTTTTTTTTCTTTTTAAAAGAAATTCCATTCTGAAAGAGAAATTGGAAGATATTTCATTTTTGTGAAATAGCTTTGTTTATTTTTGTCTTTCCGCATTAGCGGTAATGGAACTTTATGAAAACAATCATTCTTTGGCTGAGGTAAAGTTGTATTCCTAGTTGAAAGCTACCTAATTAAGAATCACAGAAAGACATTTTCTCTATGATTTTTTTTTATTGTCAAACACATCTTTATAGGTCATTTACCTAAATTTATTTCTTGGTGTGTTATAATTCAGTGATTTCACAAAATATGAATCCTTTATAATGGGTTTCTGTTTTCAATTTGAGCATAATAACTCGGTCTAGATATTTTAAAAGAGAATTGATCAATATATAGTTTTTATTTTATTTCTGTGATGGCCTTTCTTTGTTGAAAAAATTGTTCATTCAGGGTTTGCATAGTTTCTTCCAAGGACATGAATTAAGTTGATTACAAAAATTGATATTGTTTTTGATATATATTCTTTGAACTAGATTTACTAAGAGAGGAAGTACCTCATGGTGTTTTCATATCTGCTACAATTCTGTTCATTGACTATATGACTTGTCATAAGAAGAAATAAATTCCTTTTAAGATTAGTTTTTAACATTATTAATCATTTTGTATTGTGGAACACTTCTACTTTTAAAATTCAGAAAATTTCAAGCATAGGGATGTGGCAGAAGAGATACTAAGAATTGGGGATGGGAAATTTAATGCTAGGGTTTTCACATTTGTGGAGATCTCTGAAGCAACAAATGGCTTCAGTTCAGAATCTCTTGTTGGTGAAGGTGGATTTGGAAGGGTTTATAAGGGCCATATGGAACTGGAAGGAAAAAATCAAGTAAATACATATTCTTCTCTTTTCTTGTTTTCTTCACCTTTTGATTCAAGGAAAATTTGTTATTTGCTATAGAAAAATGCACAAGCAACAGCCAATGTAACCCTATTTAAGACAACAACATAAACTATCATTGTAGTTTACTCTTCTAAAATCACAAGAAATAGTATTAATATCAGTTTTGTCAAAAATGACAAAGACTAGTACTTTCTCACTGTTTATCTGCCCAGGGAAGTTATCAAAGAGAAATGATGTAGATAAGTAACTTTTTTTTGTAAATGAGGAAATGGAGGGGCTGAAGAGGTAGTTTTCTTTTTGAAGAGAAATGTTTGATCATTTTTTTTGCCAAAAAAAAGGTCCTATAATAAGTAAAATCATACAAAGAGCAAAGCACTCCCCTTAACAATACTGACTTCCTAAGGTCAACGACATATGCATACAAGCCAGATGGCCAACATTTTTTTAGCATGATTTTTGGGTTCATTTATACGGCATTTTTAATAATTTGAAAAAGAATAGGTAGATTTGTTGGGCTATAAAGAGCCATATTTTGAAGATTTTGAAGGGTAAAATTTTATATTTCTTTCCTATTTTGTAAAAAGACTTGGATATTTGGAGATTGAGACTTAAGACTTGGTATCACTAATAACAAGTCATACCACAAATAATCACAGGAAGAGCAGAATACAGAAACATTACTATTCTTATCTAAGCTCCAATCTTCTTTCTTCCTGAAAAAATTAAATTCAAATGAACAAAAATGCATTTTCTGCTTGTAATTATACAGACCATAGCAGTGAAGCAACTAGACAGAAGTGGGATGCAAGGGAATCGAGAGTTCTTGGTCGAGGTATTGATGCTTAGCCTCCTACACCATGATAACCTTGTCAATTTGATTGGATATTGTGCCGACAGTGATCAGAGAATTTTGGTGTACGAGTACATGCCTTTTGGTTCCTTGGAGGATCATCTTCTTGGTAAAAATACATATTCAATTTTCTCGCAATGTATTTTCTAGAGATAACATGTTTATCCATATTATTTATGTGATGTGTTTTTTTTTATTAATGTAATACATGCCTCTTTTAAAAATGGTTTCACAACCAAAGCATTTGATACAAGGTACACCAGGTTTCATGTAATGCATTACTTCAAATACAATGAATTTGGACAACACAAGTCTAGTGGCAAACATAATTAGGATTTTAGTTTTTCAAAGGAACCCTCTACCTCCGTATTTTGTTTAAAGTATGCATCGCATTTTTTCTACTTTGTTCAATATTTTATGTAATATAATTTCTTGGATGGACACTTGGATTTCTAATATTGTTTAAAAGATGAGTTACTACCATCACAATAGAGGTTAGATGCAAACTGAACCACGATAAGAATGCAGGTGCATTTGAACACATAATGTACAAAGAACTTATGGAAATAATTTTGTTGCACCTTTTTATTTTATGCAGATTTGCCACCAGAGGAGACAGCTCTAGATTGGAACACAAGAATGAAGATAGCATTAGGTGCAGCAAAGGGGCTTGAGTATCTGCATGAGACTGCTAACCCTCCGGTTATTTATAGGGATTTCAAAGCTTCTAACATTCTGCTTGATGAAGTCTTCAACCCCAAATTATCAGATTTTGGTCTTGCCAAGGTACAAGTTTTTTTTTGGTTCTCTTTTTGCAAAGTTTACCTTGCATCTGTATATAATATCTGTCTTTTTCTTTAATGTACTTGTAACTGACCTCCAGCACACCTAATTTGGATATGTCAAAAGAAAAGAAAAAGGTCTCGTTTTGCTTATATTCTTTCTGTCGAATGAGCCTCCACCCCTCTAAAACCAAGCCAGAACTTATGTCGATTTTCATTTGTGCATTTTATATCACATTTGAGTAAACTGCCAATAAAACAATGATGATGAGTTAACATATGTGCTAAGGATACTTTTTTTGTTATTTTCTTAAACTTAAATTTGTTTTAACATTGGACGATGAAATGTTTATCTCCGGCTTTCAATATGGTGCTTTTAAACACGTTATAATATGATGAAATTAGGTGGGGAAAGGTGGAATAGTTGCTGAACACGTTCTTATAGAATGGAATAAACTGGAACGATGATGGGATAGTGCAGAAACTTTTGCAGTCAAACCATCCCATTATGCACATGGGCTCCTCTTTGTTCTTTGTTCCAATGGTTGGAATATCTATTTCCATATTTCCATTTTTGGGGAGTGGGGGGATGGAATTGGATGTAATCCATAGCGTAGAATGTGGAATTGGAGATAGTTCTCTGATTTTGAGGTTGAGTCTATTTTACTTTGTCAAACAGAGTTGGAAGAAAATGGCAAAACTCTCTATTCCCTGTTCTCTATTCTATTGTTGCCAAATACATAATATATGAACTATTGGCTGTCATTTGCAGATTTTGTGAAATAATTTGCCTAATTTGCAGAAGTCATTTTTAATTGAATGAGAAGAATGAGCTTAGCCATCATGCAATTTGATCATCGGATATTTTCAAGCTATGAATATGATAGATTCTTTTGTTATTTGTACATAACTTGTATAGGTGGGGCCAGTTGGGGATAAGAGCCATGTTTCAACTCGTGTGATGGGTACATATGGATACTGTGCACCAGAGTATGCATTGACTGGAAAGCTCACCACAATGTCTGACGTTTACAGCTATGGGGTTGTTTTTCTGGAGATAATTACAGGGAGACGAGCAATTGACATGACCAAGCCAGAGAGTGAGCAAAACCTAGTTCAATGGGTATGTTACAAACCAATATAACAATAGAACTTTGTAATTTCTGGTTGTATTCTTTGGCTGTAGTCTCCTAGATATCCTTTAGACGATGCACCCAAATTAATATATGATTAAATTCTTTAGAATTGGGAATTTCTGAAATTAGCTAGCTAGAATAATAGAAGGTCATCTATTAGCAAATTTGAAATATTGTCAAAATATCACTTAATTGTACTATTATTCTTGATAAGTCTGCTGCAGCTTGATTAAGGGAAGCATGTATAAATTGACCCAAAACTCTTTTTGCCCTAGGCTGAACCACGTTTCAGGGACAAAAAGAGATTTGTTGAGATGGCAGATCCTACATTAGATGGTGAATATCCAACTAAGGGCCTATATCAGGCACTTGCTATTGCAGCTATGTGCCTACAAGAGGAAGCTAGCACGCGTCCTGTGATAAGCGATGTGGTCACGGCCCTCGAGTACCTTGCAATGTCTAATGGCAGACAGTTGAGTGAAACTACCAAGCAAGTGGAACAGGATTCTTCACATCATGAATCGAGAACAGATGGGAATGCCTATAAAGGTGGTGACGAGGCTGACGATGAAGCATCTTCTTCCTCTGGTCATAGTGACATGGAGAAAGATAGAGAGACAATGGAACGATGTTAGTATTACAATCTTTCTTTTTATTGCAATTGGACATTGCTACTGCTACCTGCTGGCTGTTTGCAGTGGAGAAGGTTTGTTTGACAAGGACATTGTCCAGCAGAGATATTGAAATACAGCACTGTGCTTTTGTAATGTAACATAAGAACAGAAAAAGAAAGGAAAAAATAAAATAAGAAAAACTTAAGCATTTTCATTTTCTTTTTTATTATGAATGAAATGAGCATTGCTATCTGGACTGAGGAAAGGTCCTGACGAAGACACTGTATATATAATGTTTCAGTGAAAGTTGTAAATAGGTACAACTCTTGTAACATATACGAGGAGATGAATGATTGTGTACTCTTATACCACATAGCTCATGAACACTTGTTGTTCTTACATAGTAGTGGTGTGTTACAAGCGTCAGCAGTATCTTGCTGTGCTAAAACTTGTACATGTCTTTTCTTGGG
The DNA here is from genome assembly GCA_025461125.1 of Carex kokanica. Classification (NCBI taxonomy): domain Eukaryota; kingdom Viridiplantae; phylum Streptophyta; class Magnoliopsida; order Poales; family Cyperaceae; genus Carex; species Carex kokanica. Next base: position 275,650 of record JAJGRX010000989.1, on the reverse strand, counting down.
GTCTTCCTGGGTACTATTCTGCATTTTTACAGTTTCAAATGGTACGTCGTTTAAATCTTGCAAGTACCACAACACTAAAGAGTCGGTGTAAATGTAGCTATTATATTATTTTATCTTTGAAAGGAACAGTTTCTGAAACAGAAATAACATGAGGATGTAATGCCTTTTTATTTTGAACTAGTAGGCAGTCACCTACTAATAATTTTCATTAATTGAGAAAAATAATATAAAATCTTAAAAGCCAAAAAGAAAAGCAGGATGTTAGTGTGATCTCAACTGTTTTCCCAGAAATGCATTATCCTATTTGCAATTTGCTAGCCAATTTTCTTTATCCTCGATCATCATTCGCTTTATATCCTGGCACTCCCTTTCTTTTCTGGTAAAAGTTCTACTGTTCTGTTCCTTCCACAGATTGTAGGTAATGAAAGCAAAAAAGACTTGTAAAATCACGCAGTTTTCACGAGAAGCTAATAATTCAATACAGAAATTTGTCTGAATCGGAAACCTGTTGATCACAGTCAATAGGATTTGAGAATTGAACATGCAATCTATTGTACGCGAATCAACAATAATCATTAAATTACATGACCTTGTTTCAACAAAACCACATTCAAACTTAAAATTAGTTTTGGATTGGCCTTCTTACTTGAACTCTTGCACTTGTAGCTATTACATCCACCGAGGAGCAAATTCTTGGAAGGATCCTCGCACCAGTACTGTTCCCTTTGTTATTTAAGGCCTTTCTATTAACCCTTTTATGCCTATTTAGATCTTCACTAGAGTACTGTTCTCTGCTTGTAGAAGCAATGCCATTTCCACCATTGTTCAATGCTTTGTTGGATGATTCAAAATTAGTGAAGAAATCAATCTCTCGGCTGATAAGGAACTGTATCGTGCCACAGGTCCCGATCTGTGCTGGCACAGTCTCCATCTCTCTAATTTTGAAGATGGGTGTCACTGTTACAGCTCCATGTGGGTATTTATAAGCAAAAGGGATATCAATCTGGATCAAATTCTATATTAAAGTGTTGCTTCTTTTTTTAGGTATTGTAGTTATGACCTCATGTGAGGTTGTCCCTGAATGGTCCTGGCAACATGTAAAATTGTGTTTAGATTGATAAACGGTGACAAATTTAAACCAATGACTATTAGAAAGACCATCATATGTGCATGATGCACTCCAGTTATGCCCATTTCTTTTTTATTTACATGAGTTTCAAGTTTTTAATTTTAAATGTTAACAAGAATTGTAAGATGAATTTCAAAATTAAACTTGATTTATTTGTTATTGAGGCAAGACAATGATTAAACTTTTAAAAAAACTGTAATTACCAGTATTTACAGAATTATTTTAGCAGACTCAAAATCAAAAGTATTGTTTGTTTGGATTATATTTTCTTCATTAATATTCTAAATTGATGATTTTGAACTTAAATGGAAATAAGACTCTGCAATTGGTATAAAGTTTTTCAAATTGGAGATTTATAGGAGCTCGCATGATTTTTCTACGTTGTAAGGGCTCTGTAAAAGTAGATAGGGAAGTGTAATTATTTTATTTATTTATAGTTCTTTCTGCCGAAATTTTTATTAATTGAAAAAAGATAAAAAAAATATCGCTATTGGATATCATTTTGACGGAATTTCGAAATATAAGTAGGACGGGACGGGACGGGTCATTTTAACTAGTCTCACTAACTCATCCCCATTTGCTCTAACTACCGTTAATCAAATTAACTGAAAAGGAAAAAAATCAGGAATGGTATACTCGTTCCCGTCCGACCGAAAAAAAAAATCAGGAACCGGATAGATCGTCCGGTCCAAGACTTAAGTTTGATTTTAGTTCAAAAAGTGTGGTGAGACTTGTTTTTTTTTTTTTTTTTTCTGCTGAGCAGCATGCTTCTTTTTTAGCCATTTGACTGAATGGCAATAGGTGCACTTGGTCCGTTTGAATCAGACACAAGATGACAACGTTTGATTCTAATCTCAACTAGTCTAATATAGATAGGGACGGGATAGGTGCACCGAGATTATAATTTCAACACTAGATGACAACGTTTGACTGAAAAAAGCAATCTTTTTTAGCCACGTCATCCTGGTCCGTTTGATCAAAGAATTGAAGGGTCCCGATCTGGCACAAACAACTAGCTATTTCCAGAAAACAACAATGTCAGTCAATGCTTTGATCGGACTGGATAGATATTAACCTCCCAGGTTTTTCTTTGGCCGGACGGGATGGATATTAGTAGGATTTGGATTAGTGGGAGGGGTTAAAATGACTTGTTCCGTGGGACGGGATAAACCAACCCGTCCTATCTACATTTAGAAATTCCATCAAAATGATACCCAATAGCAATATTTTATTTATTTATTTTCGTTTAATAAAAAATCGGTTCTTTCTAACAAGAAAATGAATTTAGGAACTTTTGGACTAATTTTATGCGATATATTTTTGAATTGTATATTTAGAGAATTTTCTATGATATTTTGATTCGATTGTTTTTTTCTACATTTCAACTACTTTATAATATTAGATAGTGAAGAATATTTATTTTATTATGTTTTGCTCTCTCTGAACAAATAATTTGTATATATTACCTAAAGAAAAATAAAAAAATTTCTTACATCGATTATGCAAAATACCTGAAAGACTGCAAAAATAAAGGGAAATAAACCTCCAAGTCTCTTCTGAAATCATGAACAACTAAAGGGTCTTGCCTAATGGCTTCTATAATAAAAGAAAAACTAAACGGACTGGATGAAAAGAAAATGGAATAATTAACAGAAGATAGCGAAAATGACATCGGCTGGATGAAGAACAGAATATTTTATTTAAGTAATTTTTAATGATATTTGATGGTTGGTACGCTGAATCTTAGATTGTATTTAGTAAAAGAAGGAAAGGAGATAAGAGAGACATCGTACCTTGTTTGCACTATGGTATGGGTCTAATATACATATTGCCACTCTTATTTTTATATATTTTTTATACATAAAAATTATGTGAATGAAAGGCCAACCTGGAAAATCCAACAAAATTTGCAGGAAATGCACTGTCCACCGAAAAAATAAATATAAGCGGTGTGTGTATGGAACAGGTGTACACACCAATACCATCTATGATCTTGATCTACCTAACTACTAATCTTCCAAAAGATAACAAGATAACGATCCAAGCAATGAATATTGAACGGAAATCAAAATGTCAAAAATGTAAACATAATTAAATGGAGACCGAGTCCATTAATTATATAAGAAAGGAGGAGACGTCATTTATCAAAAATTAAAAAAAGAAGTAAAGCCCGCTGTCATGGCCACCTCCATCTCTCTGAGAAACCCTAACGTTAGCCTTGGCACCACCTTCCCTATCGCTCGATTCGCCTCGCCACGAAGCTCCAACATGACCTTACGCGTGCCAGGCGAGCCAATGGCGTGTCCACCACCTCTCGCCACCCCCGCTCCCTCCGCTGCCGCGGAGACCGTCCCGGTTGGGGCGAGGCCAGACCGGTTCGGACGCTTTGGTCGTTTCGGAGGGAAGTATGTACCCGAGACGTTAATGCACGCGCTTAGTGAGCTGGAGATTGCGTTTGAAACTCTCTCTAAGGATCAAGAATTTCAGGTGTGTGTTCAATTTTTATTGGGATATTTGGAAATATTGAATAACAATGCTCAGGGTTATAACTTGATGTCTTGTTATAATTGTTATGTCTGAGGCTTTTTTTTTGTTACTAGTAAATGTAAATTGAAGCTCATCCCTAGAATTTAATTTAATATTGCACATCAATTTGGAAAATTTTGCACTTGTGTTTGAAAATGGGCGAAATAGTTTATTTGTACTTGTCAGGATTTAAATACTCTGTTTAGGTGTGGGTGTTTAATTTCTTCAAAAAGTAGTTGTGGGTGTTTAATTTAAAAGTGAAAGCAAGCTCTAAAGAAGATCTCCATGAGAAATGCCACCCCCCTTGTTTATTTGGTTGGCAACTGCAATTCCAGATGAAATTGATTTTTCTAATATGAAGAATTGCAGCCTTTCCATTTTTTCAGACTATTTTGATGGAAAACCAAAAATGAGAACTACTTTGTGTTTTGGTACCTCTACAATTGTTCAGACATTAAAACAGGTTTCACTCGATCATGACTGGAAGATCTTACCTTCCGTTTCTGATTGAAGGTCCAGCTCACATCTGACTAATATCCTTTAAATTTGGGCATTCCTGGGGTAGCTTTTTGGCCTGGTGTGAGCTGGCCATTCCAGTCTGTCCGGTATGATCAGCTACTCCTGTATATTGGAGAGGAGCTGAACCTGCATATATTATTGCCATATTCTCTCCCCTTAATATACCTTTCTCTAATTGATTCAAAATTCCTCTCCAATTTCCAGTTTCAAAGTGATCCCATTTACTCTGGGAGCAAAAAATTGTTTCTCCACTGTTTTATTAAGTTTAGGAACCAAACATGGAATATAATAAAAATATAAAATAACAAAAGCTAAGAAAAATTCACATGTTTCTTTAGCTAAAAGAAAAATTTATATAGTAACTTGCATATTATCTTGATTTTTTTTTTTATTGTAAAGATTTCCTTACAAGTTCCTGAGTAAATGCTTATATCTTCTGTTTAATACTGAATTAAGGATTAATATTCACAAGAAAGAAGAGATTCATTGCATTTGCGATTAAAAAGAAAAGTTACTAGAGGGGATTTTAGTGTTTTAGTAGCTGATATATCTTTAAATTTTTTTTTGGGATGGTTAATTAATCTGAGGATTTTGTTCAGCATCATAATTTTTTTGTACCTGCTTTTTTGTTTAACTGCTTGAGTAATTATTTTTAAGAACAAATTTGAAGTAATGCTCTGCTTTATTTTTATGAGATAGTTTTCCTCTTTACCTGAATAAAGCATAAAGGATTCCTTCCTTCAACCCCCCAAAATAATCTTTTAGGTCATGTTTGGTTGTGGAGTAACTTTAATCCGGATTAAATTGCTTACTCCAAGTTAAGGTGGAGTAAGTTAATCATGTTTGGTTGGGTCATGCAACTTAAGCAACGGATTAAGTTACTTTAGAAATATCGTTGTCTGTTGTCTAATGAAGAGAGAGAAAATAAAAAAATAGAACTAGTGTATGACAGTGGGCCCCATGACGTGGAGTAAGCTAATTCATCTGAAGAGGTGGAGTAACTTACTCCAAATTAATTTAAATCTTACTCCAACTTACTCCAACTTACTCCATCAATTTTACTCCATGTTTGGTGAATTAAGCGTGGAGTAAGAGAGTTAATCCACCTCTTACTCCATAACCAAACATGGCCTTAGAGGGCTTAGTTGTCCTCTACACCTCTCGAACAAATATGTTTGGAACATTATAGCCATCATACTAATTCAAAGGGCTTATTATTCATTTGCTATTACTTTTAGCAAGAACTAGATGGCATACTTCGAGACTATGTGGGCCGCGAGAGCCCACTATACTTTGCTGAGCGGTTGACTGAGCACTACCGCCGAGCTGATGGCACTGGACCGCATTTGTACCTCAAGAGGGAAGACCTGAACCACACTGGAGCCCACAAGATCAACAATGCGGTGGGTCAGGCGCTCCTGGCAAAGCGTCTGGGAAAGAAGCGGATCATCGCTGAAACAGGTGCGGGTCAGCACGGTGTTGCCACTGCAACTGTTTGTGCCCGTTTCGGGCTCGAGTGCATAATTTACATGGGTGCCCAGGATATGGAGAGACAGGCGCTCAATGTGTTCCGCATGAGGCTTCTTGGTGCTGAGGTAATCTTGTTAATCAGGTTCTAACAAAAAGATGTGAATTTAAAACTGTAATAGCACTTGAGGAAAGCCAAGTTTGGTTGTTAATATTTTAGATTCTTTTATTTTTTTATGCAGTAGATAAGTCTGGCTTTTATTAATTTGTTTAGTTCCTACATAAAGTCAGGGCCTTTGTGGAAAAGATACATAAGTACCAACAACAATCAAAGAGTAAAAATAAAATGACAACTATGCAACCAAAGATAAATAGAAAGATAGTTAACTCATGTTCTCTTTTATATTAGGTACGAGCAGTGCACTCTGGTACCAAAACTCTAAAAGATGCCACATCTGAAGCCATACGTGACTGGGTGACAAATGTTGAAACCACTCACTATATCCTCGGGTCAGTGGCAGGCCCGCATCCTTATCCAATGATGGTCCGAGAATTTCACACAATAATTGGTAAAGAAACTCGTAGACAGGCTGCTCAGAAGTGGGGCCGGGCACCTGACGTGCTGGTTGCATGTGTTGGAGGTGGGTCAAATGCAATGGGACTGTTCAGTGAGTTTGTCAACGATAAGGAGGTCAGATTGATAGGTGTGGAGGCGGCAGGGCACGGGATAGAGAGTGGTAAGCATGCTGCCACATTGACCATGGGGGAGGTTGGGGTACTACATGGAGCTATGAGTTATTTACTCCAGGATGATGATGGCCAGATTATTGAGCCCCATTCCATCAGTGCTGGGTTAGTGCTACGAACTTGTTTGTTTTTTGTTTAATTATTCTTTTTAAATTTTACTTTGCCAGTTTTCAATCATCTGGTCCTGCTTGACTTGTCTGCGTTGTTGTGCGGAAAGTTTATTTAGTTATTTATTCCGATTTATGTTCTTTTTAACTTCAATTTGCAAATATATATTTCTTACAAACGATAAATATCTACATGTTAGGTTGGATTACCCAGGGGTGGGGCCAGAACATAGTTATCTAAAAGATATCGGTCGTGCTGAGTATTACAGTGTCACTGATGAGGAAGCTTTGGATGGTCAGTTTTCTACTGTTGTTAAATTTAACCATTCTTTGATATAATTGTGACTACCATGCAAAACTAAAATGAACCCTACATCCTCCTATGTCTAATGATAACTAAACATATATGGGGGTTTCCCACAACTAACAAGTATTTCTCTAATATGTTATATTGAATATTTGTATGCAGCATTTAAGCAGTTATCTAGGTTGGAGGGCATAATACCAGCCTTGGAGACGTCTCACGCATTGGCATACCTGGAGAAGCTCTGCCCGACTCTACCTGATGGTACCAAGGTTGTTCTCAACTGCAGTGGCCGTGGCGATAAGGATGTGCAAACTGCTATTAAGCACCTTCAACTTTAGGGAGCAAATGGAAATAAATTGCTGGCAAATGACAAGCAGCATTGTGTGTGTGCGCACGCGCTGTTGTTTGGATAGAATCTTTGTTAGTTGCTGGTTGACATTGTTATCAAATAATAAATTTAATAGAGGTTAGCGCTAAAAGAATCAGACGTGCATAGAATACTGCAGCGGCTGTGGTGATCAGTGATCAGGATGTGCAAAGAATACTCAACATGCAATTTCTTACACAGATAGATAGTAAGATACATAGATGCCATCCTAGTTCTATACCGTATTGATGCCATCCTAGTTCCGCTTAATTTAATTATGACGTTCAGCATTATTATATTATCCTCCGAGAATGTTTTATCTATAAAAAATATTAAAAAAGAAGAGAGAAACATAAAAGAGTATCAATAAATTTTATGAATAGAAGGATTGGTAGGAATTTTACTGATTCAAATTTAATTTGGATATGTAGAATTCTTATTGATTCAAACCAATTTTTATTTTATTTTCTCCACTAAAATATAAAAAGTTCTTAGAAAAATAGAGATAGTATCTTAGAATTTGTACTATAAGGACTTAGATTCATTTTTCTAAAAACTTTTTATATTTCTAATATTTTAATAGAGAAAAATAAAAAATAAAAAATGGTTTGGATCTGTGAGAATTCTTATTGATTCAAACTAATTCAAACTTTGAATTGGTAGAATTCCTGTTGATTTTTCTACTCATAACAATGAAAATCTATTAGTACTCTTTCTTTCTGTTTCACTTTCTTCTTTTTTAAAATTTTCTATAGGAAAAAAATTCTCCCATCCACCCCTGCTTAACACAACAAAATTGCAGAAAACACTGTTAGGGTAGAGTACTGACGACAAGGTATCATTTAGTTATGTTATTTACAAGGTATCATCTCTTCAGAATTTGTCATTTGTTAGCAACGTGGCCAATTGTACAGCTGCTTATAAGACTGAATTTACTTGGTTTTGGTGGGCCTAAAATTACACCAACTGTTGAGATGGGTTTAAGTAGCTGGAAACAACTACTTGACCTCTGTTGGTGTCCTTTGAGCTGAAACGACACAGAAAAAGTGGGAGAGAGAGCTGCTCGTGTTCAAAGTTTTTTTCACAAGTAGCTTGTGAGTTTGAGAGATTTGAGTGCCTTCACTAAGTAATTATATCCAGAGGGATCAACTTACATCATTTTTTAGTGATACCAAATTATATTCTACATTTACAAAGTCCAAACAGTCGATCCAAACCGTTCAACATGATAGATATATTAAAATATGCTTGCAGATCAAATTTTACATTTTTTTTGAATTTTTTTACTATTTATTAAGATGGGTACAAAAATTCAATGGTCTGAAAACAGCGATTTTGTAAAGTTCTTAATAAATAGTAAAAAAATTCAAAAAAAATGTAAAATTTGATCTGCAAATACATTTTAATATATCCATCAAGTTGAATGGTTTGAATTGACTGTTTGGACTTTAAAAAATTTAAAAATATAAGGTGTAATTCGGTGTCACTAAAAAAGCGTGTAAGTAGATCTCTCCTCTTATATCTATCTTGAGAGAGTAGAGAGATTGTTAAGTGTGGAATCAGTCATCATGTGGCATGCATATGTGTTTTTTAAATTTAATCTGCTCCATGTTTGCATCAAATCATCACACTAGCTCTACACCACTACTAGTTATAGAAAACAAATATTTCTGACAATACGAACTCATTCCATAGCTAATTTCACATGATTGAATTTAAGACAATACAGTACAGTCAAACCACTAGACAGAAAATTACAACAACAGAGTACCAAAACACAACATGAAGTTTAAATTTGTTCGTCTCAAAAACTCCGATAAAGATAGATCTTAATATGGAATGAGATTTAATACCCTACTTAGAGAAAGTCAATACCCGAACCAACTACCCTTGCTTAGTGGTGATTAACGGATAATGGTTAATTTTTGGATAAATTGCCCGAAATTATCGGCCGAAAAACACCACATGGCAAGGAGAGTCTGAGGTGCGTTCTTGACTTACCCATGACATTATCTTTCTTAGAAGTTGAAGTTTTTTCCTGTAAAAAGTACAGTGAACAGCATTATCAATAAATGACAAATGTTCTTCAAAGAATAAAGAAAATTAATTACATATATACATGAAACCTAGCACTTGCACATAACCCTATGAAATGATTTGGTTTTCTTTTGTTTTCAAATAAAATTGTTCCTTTGATTAGGTTATTACATTCTAGAAACTATATGCTGGTCAACAATGAAATGGAGCCAATAATTAGAATCACAACATTTTGCATGCATATCCTAAATTGGAAAAGATGTTGATGATATAAATCTTTGTTAGTAGAAGTATTAGATATATGCAACAGGGATTCAATGAAAACTTTTTTTGAAAATGAGTCAATGAACAAGTTCTATTTTGTTACTGGATACAAATTATAAAATTATTAATGCAGGATGATATCCAAAATTACTAACCTTAATTCTCGGGTTTACCGAGCTGCAGTTTCAACTGAAACTGCCGCCTTGATCCTCTCCACAGTGCATGCAATCAAACTATTAACTGTTGCAACCGAGCCAAGAGATAACTTTGCTGTTGGCACCGAATCCACCAGTATCTGGAAGGCCACTGTCAAAAGTGACCCATTTGTGCCACTTTCTCCGACACCAAGCCCATGCACCTCATTCGGTGTGGCTTCATCATGTGGGCCTATTGCTTGGGATCGGGACTGGGGACCATCAGGTAAAATAGCAAAACCTGAAGGTAGTAGTGCCACATAGTCTGGATCACCTCCATTGAGTACAACATTCATGGCAACAACATCAACTGGTGCATAGATCACATAAGATCCAGTGAGGTCAGTGCAGCTCTCTTGGAGTATGAGCATGTTGCTTTGGTTTGCATTATTGCTCTGCATAGATTAGAATACATGGTGTTCAACAAGGATAATGTCGTAGCTTTTGGTTAAATTTTTGCCTGAGAAACAAGGATCATCATATAGTTTTATAAAATTTGTATCCCATGTTAAAAGTTGTCTGAAATAATCAGCAAAAAATTGTAAATGTGCATGTAATTAAAATTTAGAAAAATATATATCTTGAATTAACAATGTGTGTGTGTGGTATACGGTACCTTTTTCAAGGTGCACTTCAATTAGGTCATAATGACAGTTTTCTTAGTTGAATTTAGGATAATAAGATACAATGGTAAATTGAGATACCATTCAAGTAATGAATAGATTAAAACAATAGAGAAATGAGACATCAAGTTATCTGTCTGTCAATTACTTACATTGACACGTAACAGCGAGACACAATTACCATGATCCCGACCATTAGCTATGTGCGCCATCTCTTGAACCACACCTCCATTTGACAATATATCCCACTGTATACAGCAAATCTATAGTTAGATGGCAGGTACCAGATTATCTTAATTACCGATCAGACACCATGGTCAGGTCAAAGTGTTGTGTATCATGTATATAGTTTTGTTATTTACTTTCACGTATTTCTAGGGGCCACAGATCAAGGAGTTAATTTTACTAAGCTTTTAAATGCTCAAATTGTGGCTCTTGTCCCATTTAGCTTATTTGAAAGAATAAAATGAAGATAATAGGCTGCAATATGGAAACTCCAATACTGCCCTTTCCAACCCACAACAGTTAGAGAGAAATCAAGGACAATTTATTAACTAATCTAACTAGCATATATTACCTCACTGCGGGTGGATTCATCACGAAGGAAATCAAAAACCCTTTTTGGTGGCACCGGGAGCCAAAATGAGGTGGCTGCATTAAGGATAATGCCAGGTGGACGGCCAGGGTCATCAACACTCTTGCGGGTCATGACGCGAACATCCTCGGCCCCACTGCCCGACAATGTGGTCCACTGGTGGGTTGTAGAGGCTGTCACGCCACCACAGAAGCTTCCCACCATTCGCTCTGCTAGCTTAAGCATGCTCTTCTTCCCCTCGGGTGTGGTTATCACTGCAAAACATTTTGTACAAAAAATGCATAGGGAATTATCAACACACAGTCAGCTCAAACAGTTTAAGCTTAATTAGCTGTGATTTTACACAAGTATTAAGTATTAACACTTAAACATAAAATATTTGGAAATAACCATAAAATGAGAAATCCTGGGGTTGTATTGAAACAGAGAAGTATTATTAAAAAAAATGAGGGACAAGTACAGAAATTAACTTACCGCCAATATCTCCATTGGGGATATTGCTTGCCATGACACTTGCGAGCCTCTCACATTGGCGTTCAAGTGTGCCAACCCATCTCTTGGCACCGAAGGCAAGGCCAGAATTCACCAAGGGCTTGTAGAGGTTGTGCACAGCTCTATCATCTGCTTCCACGTGCTCCACCCATGTCACCTGTAGTAGAGAAAAAGGACTTCAATTGATCACATTTACACCTATAAACATAAACACCATGCATGTGTTGTCATGTAGCATTGTCAGTTTAAAAATTTATACCTCTAATACATATATAGACACCTTTGAAGTACAATATGCGTACAAGTGTGGCTGCCTTGTGAATAAATAACATAAAATGCACACCTTGTTCTTTCTCACAATTTGTTAGGCATATTTACCTTGGAGTAACCATTGGGCATTTCTTGGATCAAGCAACCTGAGGGCCTTCTTCGGCACCGTACAGTTGGGCCTGGACGTAGGCCATCCAATGAAACATCGACCACAGCCCACATTCCATCCTGGTGCTGTTTGCAGTACCTCACAAACAAGCTCTCCCTTGTCGGCACTAGTGGTGAAGGCACTTGAAACTCTGCTGACATCTATAAATTAAAGAAGGTTCACATATTGGGTTAATTACTTGTGAATTGCAATTGTTAACTAGTACCCATAAGCAAGTTTTAAATTTCAATTCTTGGGTAACTTATATTATATCCGTATGGATTTAAATGTACGTATTCGATAGAGCTAATCAGATTGATTGAAAAAAAAATGTGTAGACCTATGTACAAGACATTAAAATGCCGTGTGCACTGCACTCCAAAAATGTTCATATTTCCCAGCAGAGGAAGTAGAGATGGCAGTGTGATCCAGACGAAAATGATTTTATTTTTTATTATCTTATGATCAATTTGTCAGGACAAAAACATTTTTTCAATGGAGCGCATGATAATCTTATTTTCAGAATGAAAACAGCTGTAAGCAAAAATGTTGACTGATCACTTTTTAATTCAATTATTTTAACCGAGAAATATAAGTTTAATATGTACGTACCACTTGGAAAGCTCCGTTGTAATTGCCAGCAACTCCAGTTGAAAGGACTTCCAGCGTAACTGCTCTTGAAACAATGCTCGAGAAAATTGTACACCATTGATTCTACCAATAAAACAAAAATTGAGATCATCTTTGACCACATTTGAACCATTAAATACATTACCTAGGTAAATTTTCTGTGGTGCAATTACATGGTAAATTGGCAAAAGAATTCTGACCACTGGGTAACGTCCTGTTCAGAGAGACGTTCCAAGTTACCCAGGACTTTTTTCCTATATAGAATTTAGTTCCATGCTTATCCACTATAAATATTTAAAAAAAAAAAAAAATATCCAGTTACCACATCCATGAGAATCTCAACAAGGTTGGCATGATTCATTATAACCACCGCTGTCTCCCGGGAAGCCTCAGATCGCATGCCTAGTGGCTTTGGTCCAATACCTCTGGGGAACAACCTCAAATACTCATCTTCATTTAACATCTCTGTTGATCCATTCAAGCCATTAATCCACAGTGGCTCGTTGAGCTGGGCCATCCGAACCATCTCCTCCATAGCCGTCACTGCCAGCTCAATGATCAGTGGTTTGTCGGCCTCTGACTGGCCGGTCACACTCCGAAGTAACTCACTAGGCCCAAACATATCAGTGCCAATCGGTGAATGACCACCAAAGGATCCAACTCCAAGGTCTAGGGAGGAGCGGTTTGAGATTGGGCTAGAGTGCGGTTGGTATGAGACCAACGGCTTGCCTACATATTTTGCAGCTATTCCAGATATCCTATCAATCTTTAAAAGCATGAAATAATCATAATGATAGAAAAACAATACAAATCAGGCAAAAAAATTCTAATTTGAGATATATTCATCTATGAATCATCCATTATGACTAAATTAGGTTCTTTGAGTTGTTATATCAGCATTTTTAAACTTCATGTTATACATACACGAATCTTTCGAGGCAAGAATGACATAGATTGAGAATTGTAGTATGTGGTATATTTTAATTTTTTCTAGTCAATATGTTAACTAATAGTAAATTAGATTTGTAAACAAGTACCTCCTCATGAAGGCGTGCATTCTCGATCCGAAGATGATGTTCATCAAATGACATCTCGCCAAGCGATGCAGGACCGCCACAATTGGGGCAGGAGGCGTTGGTGAGAGCCTCTTTATACCGCATGTTCTCAGCACGGAGTTTCTCATTATCAGTCCGAAGCTGACTATTTTCATTCCTTTCCTGCTGAGTCTGAAATATTTTTTTAACAAAAAAGAAAAAGAAGGAAAAGCTAGTTAATTTACATGAGTCATAAAAGAGTACTATGAAATGCATCACATGATCAAGCTAGCACTGAACATACATACACAAACTAATATAATTTAAATTAAAAAATTCAAAAAGACCAATCATTATTTGCAATAATTATAAACAAGGTAAAAAATATATGAATTTGAGATTAACCTATAATTCTCAAGAAAAACGTGTAGAAGAAGTAATTTCAAATTGATTTAATCTCTATTTGTTTTATGAAATTAATAGGGAGAACCTTCATCTGCGTGCGCTTGTTTTGGAACCAAAACTTGATTTGTAGAGGCTCTAATCCCAGCTCTTGACTTAGTGCCTTTCGCTGCTTGTCATCTGGGTGTGGGCATTCCTTAAAGAAACTAAAAAATAAACAAGACAGAAGAAAATATTAGATTTCAAGTGGTACCCAACAATATTGTGCTATAATTTGAGTTGCCTTTGTTGTAAGTTGGGTCTAGCTAGCGTGTGCCAATGCTGGTGGCCCTAATTGCATTGCCAAAAATTAAAAAAAAAAAAAAAAAATTTGAAGCACTCACATATAGATGTTGATTTTCTGGTATGTAAAAGTTCCAACTCTATTATAATCACTAGTACAAAATTGTTTCTTTTATTATCATTCATTACTTACGCCTCCAACTCTCGGATTTGATGTTGTGTGTGACGATGATAACGCTTCTTTTTTGGCCTTTGGTTTGGGTCCTGAATGTCGTCACCTGATCCTCCTCCTTCACCATTATTATCACTATTCATTGATTTGCTATCGAATTCATCCTCTCTTGACCGTATTGTTCCATGCGGACCTTCGCAGGTGGGACCAAGGGGAAGTGGCTCACTGACATCTGTTGGGTGTAGATGTTGGTGCTCATGATTATCATGGAACCGCAGAGGAATTTGTTGAGCCTCTAGTATGTTTGCCTGACAAAAAAGGACACAACATGTATTTGAATTTCAGTTTAAAAGTTGGATGCAAAGGCTCAATTCAAATGTTTATATAGCTATCTTTTCATTTTAGTTTTCTTATATATATATTTGTTTGATGCTATTTGAGTGTTGTAATAATTCGGTCAGTGTGCTTTGCATTTTGAGGTTTGTGACAAGAGCACAGGTTCTACATTTTACATGTGCTTGAGCAATTTAATATATAATTTATGAATTATCAATAAAATAAACAAACCTTAGCAATTAAATATCTAGTTGACATATTAATGAATGTACACAAACTATATTAATGTAACAGTCTATATATTTTGCCATTGAACCTACAAGCCTACAGACTGGTATTAGTGACATGTCTTTTGTAGTAGAAATTGGTTTTAAATTCCGTCGAAGTTAATTAGGATTTGAAAACTGAGTGATAGAGCAGTGAATACAGACCTGTAATTAAAAAAATTTGCTTGCTCGTATTGAAACATATTATTAATATTGACATATCTCGCTTTTGGTGTAAACAAGATTTACGAATAGAGATTGCACGAAAAAATGTTAACAATTTTACAGCATCACAAAAAAATTCTTGACAGCAGTAACATTCATGATATATACAACATATTATGAGAAAATATCGTCCATTTACTATATATTTCTTGTAATTTCTTTTTGATTTTTTTTTAAACTTGGCACAGGCTGCCAAGGTATTATTACTATATATTTCTTGTCATTGAACTAAAAGAATCTTTGTCTCTCTCTCTTTTTGAAATCTTGGCAGCGCAGCCAAGTACTCTCTCTTCTCTCTCATATGTGTACACACACACACACACACACAGGTGTATACAAAAATTTAGTGTACACAACGAAGGGATTACACATTATCACCAGTTCACCACCAATATCTAAAAAATATTACAGAATAAAAAATGTAACTTGTAAGGGACAATTAAACAGAAGAAAGAAAACCCATTTCAAGGTATAACAAACCTGTCCGATAGAAAGAGGAGGAGAAGATCCATATCCTATGGTACCATTGCCTCTACCGATCATGGATTGCATGTTTCGAGATGGAAGCATCATGCCAGCAGTCATATCTTGAACTAACCCTAGAAATTTCTGTATTCTCTCGCCTCCAAATGCACTTTCTCGTTGCTCACTTTTTTCATGCTATTCCAGCTAGATTTTTGTTGTAAGGAAGCCTGACTCTTACTTCTAAAAAAGATCAAAGCAAATTGGTTGTTAGGTTAGATTGTCAACAGAAGCAAATGATGCTTAGGGAAGTTTAGAGAGTGAAAGAGAGAGACATTTCAGAGAACTTGGATAGATCTAGAAAGGTACTGTTTACGTAAGATGAACAAAAAGAAAGGACAAAATGGGAAATTTAAGTGACAGTGAGACAGGGAAGATAGAGAAAGAGAAGGTGTGGGGAAGAGATGAGCTAGAGGCAGTTCTCACTCAAGTGTGTAGGAGAGAAATTAACAAATGGAGGTTTGGTTGGAAAGGATAAAAGAGCGAAAGAGAGATTGGGAGAGAAGAAGATGAATAGAGAGAGAGGGTGTATTGAATAGGAGTTATTGCGGAGAGCATTGAGAGGGTGCAACTGCATTTATTGATAGGGTATACTGATTTATTGCTCCTTGTTTCTTTCAGAGAGAGAGAGAGAGAGAGAGAGAGAGATGGCGCTACGGGGTGTTTTTGTGGGGAATGAGAGTAGGTCCGATGCCCATCGGACCTACCTTGGTTCGATGGGTGATATGACCATCCGATCTGCATCAAGATTCGTGTGTTCTGCATCAAAATACGTGTAAGACTATCAATTCCGTGCGCATAGATCTTGATGCTAACCGTACGGTGATAGAGCTAATTGAACCTAACTCTAGGTCCGATGCCCATCGGACCTACTCCTATCTCGTTTTTGTGGTTACAAGTTTATGGAGAGGTCAAACGGTACTGTAAATGTGAAGTGGAAAGGTTTCAAACTTATTTCAATGTTTTGTGGTTAAAGTTGGATTTCAACTTTTAACGGGAGGCAAAAAAAAAAAAACGCCATGAAGGTCAAATGGCGCTGCATTTCAACTCTTGATATTTTATTAATATATGATATTTAGGTCAAACCAAACAACCAATAAAACAAAAAGGAATGAATATAAGGTATTATATATATTATACAATATATATAAACAGACGAGTAGAACTAGGGTGTTCCTGAGCTCACCAAGTTTCTCGTGAGCTCAACTCTAAAATCTATTGAATTGATTTCAAACGATATTTTCAAACTGTTAGATGTTCAATCTATACTAAAATGTGCTTGGAGACCAAATTTTACATTTTTTTGAATTTTTTACTATTTATTAAGCCAGTTTGAAAACCGTTGTTTTATTAAAATTCTGCACCATTGGAAAACAGCGGTTTTCAAACCGGTTTAATAAATAGTAAATTTTTTTCCAAAAATGTAAAATTTGGTCTCCAAGCATATTTTAATATAGATTGAACATCTAACGGTTTAGAAATATCGTTTGAAGTTAATTCGATAGGTTTTAGAATTGAGCTCACGAGAGGCCTTGGTGAGCTTAGGAACACCCTAGTTCTACTCTAAACAGACAAACTAGGTATAGTGACATAGTTTTTTTTATAATAAATATATCTAACTATTAAGTTCTAGCAGAAACTGACTTTGATTTAGAAAGACTTATGTCGATGACTTGTACTTAATTAATTAAGGAACTAAACATTATATGCATGCAACGGCCGGATAGGAATTCCTTAAAGAAACTTGATAAATTGACAATATTATTCAAATTAAGTCAATTTTTTTTATAATTGGTTTATCAATTTCTTATACAATTTAAATATCATTTGATAATCCATAAAATAACATTAAATATATATAAATGGTTGTAAATTTCTAATAATTTGATGAACGATAAAATATGCAGCAAATTTCAACATGTTTGTAAAATGAGGAGGGATTCACTTACAACATTTGTAAGTACAACATTTTGTGATTTTAAAGTTCAAATAGTTGATCCAAACTGTTCAACATGATATTTATATTAAAATGTGCATGGAGATCAAATTTTACATTTTTTGAATTTTTTTTACTATTTATTAAGTATTTTACAAATTTGTTATTTTTAGACAATTTTGGATCACTGAAAAACAGCAGTTTTGTAAAATACTTAATAAATACTAAATAGTAAAAAAAAA
Source organism: Carex kokanica (assembly GCA_025461125.1). Taxonomy (NCBI): domain Eukaryota; kingdom Viridiplantae; phylum Streptophyta; class Magnoliopsida; order Poales; family Cyperaceae; genus Carex; species Carex kokanica. The sequence continues at coordinate 257,811 of JAJGRX010000989.1, read as the reverse complement.
TTCAAAAAAAATATAAAATTTGAGCTCCAAGCAAAATTTAATATAGATATCATGTTGAACGGTTTGGATTGACTCTTTGGAATTTTAAAATTGTAAAACTGAATTGTTATAAGATATTGTAACTTACATATGTTGTAAGTGGATCACTCCTCTTGTAAAATTATAGATTATGCGTGCTCATGTCGTTATAAATTAATTATTTTTATGATGTTAAAAAGTCACAACCATATATCCAGGAAAATGATATTTGTTCCCTAGCCTTAATTATAATTAACTCAAAAAACTAATTAAAAGTAAATTCAAGATGCCGCCATCGAGTTTGTAATTAAACACGATACATAATAAATTTTAATTATTTGACCAATATATATAATACATTTTGTGTAAATAATGGAGGAATAATTAAATTGAGATCGTAATAAATGTTACTTTATCATTTAATTGAGATCGTAAGGAATGTGCTATATATATATATATATATGAGCTAGCACCATATAACATTTTTGTTTCTGTTTATCGAATATTAATTATTTTGGGACATTGTACCTTTAATAATAACAATTAATGTTATTCCGTATCTTTGCAAGGGAGGTATATGCATGTAAGAAAGAGACAAAATTACTTAATTAAATGCAATTAATAAGTCTTCTACGGAATTCTCAGCCCTTAGATGTATTTGTGTATGAATTCGGACGGCTGAGATTATACTGCACAGTGTACAGCACAGGAGAGGAGTACCATATATAATGTTTCTAGCTTTTTTCTTCCCACATATAATAAATATCTGATTAAATGTCAATGTCAAATCATTGTTTGAACCACTAAATCTTTTTAGTTATTGCGTTCGCCCTTAATTAATTTGTACAAAGTAATGGAAAAGGACGAAAACATAAAGAATATTTTACAATTAATTACTATTTGTGTTTGTCGCAATCCGGACCGCTATATTTAATTTCACTTACGACAAAATTTATATTAAAATTGCAAATATAATCATTTATTAAAAAATGTTATAAAAAAAATATTGATATCTTTGATAATCTCAATCAAGTGCACCCTGTAAAAAGTGAAATGTTAATTAACTTTCCAAATTATTTTGACATCAACAATAGATTTTTTTTATTATACCAAACTTAAGATCTGCTGTGAATTATAACATATTTGCAATTTTGACTTAATTTTTTCCATGACTATTTTATTGGATGTTAACTACAAGAATGGGACAGTATCCGCGAGGAATACTGTCGGTATACCCTTGTGGATACTCCTATCGCTAATAGAAGAAACACCTTTATGTCAGTATACCTTTGTGGATACTCCTGTCGCTAATAGAAAAAACACTTTTATGTCAGTATACTCTCGCGGATAGTCACTTTTTACCCTCACGGATACTGTCCCATTCTTGTAATTGTTGTAATTTTTAGATAAACTTTGTTCTTAATAATTTAGAGGTGCACAACAGTTGCTCATAGACGGCCCTGGTGCTGGGCACCCAGGGCGACCGCCCCGGGCCCCAAAATTCAAGGGGCCAAAAAAAATTAGTTTGTATATATATTAACAAAATATTAACATGTATATATTAAAAATAAACAAACTATTTGGGTTCAAATTTTGTATATATAAAGGGCCTAAACTTTTCTATAATTAAATAGGTATAATTTACTGGCATATCAATAATAAATGCGACTAGCTAATAGGCTTCTATAAGGACTTCAACGCCATATGCTTATAAGTCGTTTTTGCATTTTAAAAGTCCAAATAGTCGATCCAAACTATTCAACATGATATCCATATTAAAACGTGCTTGGAGACCAAAATTTACATTTTTTTTAATTTTTTTACTATCTTTTAAGACAGGTAGAAAAGCATTGTTTTTTATGATCCAGAATCTTCTGAATCAATAAATTTTCTACCTATCTTAAAAATAGTAAAAAATATTCCAAAAAATGTAAAATTTGGTCTCCAACCGCGTTTTAATATGGATATCATATTGAATGGTTCAGATCGACTATTTGAATTTTGAAAATGTAAAATAAGTATATGGTGTTGAAATACTTATACAAACGAATTAGCCGGTCTCATAAAAAATTTGTATATATAAAGGACCTAAATTTTTCTCCTGCCTCCGGCTCCAAAATCTTCAGGACCGGCCCTGCAGTTGCTCAGTGATAACTTCCCTATAAATATAAATCCTTCATAAATTAAATTTGTATATGATTTATAATTTAATAATAATTTAAACAAAATTTACACCTAAATTTACACTTGATAGAACGTTTCAGTATGATTTATGAGAAAAATTCTTCCATAATCTATCCCCAGTTATGGAGAAATATCACTAATAAGGAGATAGAATGCATTTTTTGTATACTATATCTATGGAATTAACTGTAAAGATATAGTGTGTGTGTGTGTGTGTGTGTGTGTGTGTGTGACAGTAAACAAGTAATGAAGTAAATTTGACCGAAGAGAAATTAAAGATGTAGACATATCGAATTAGTAAAGTGTGAATCCTAAATAATATATATAAATGATATATATAACAATTCATTTACATTGAATAGGGTACTCCAACTATACCTACTTATTTAATGGCTTCTTTTAATTGTATGTAGTGCTTATTTAATGACTTGAATGCATGGGTTTTGAGTCAGGTAACCGATTTTTTGGCAATATACATACATATATATATATATATATATAGTGCTGGGCTTAGCTAAGCCATGGTGTAAAACGACTTGGTGCTCCACGCCTCATTATTTCCATTTTGAAAATCCAAACTACCGATCCGAACCGCTCAAGTTGTTCTCCATATTGAAATGTGCTTGGAGACCAAATTTTACATTTTTTGGAATTTTTTTACTATTTATTAAGCCACTTTGAAAATCACTGATCCGGCGGTCCAGAAATTTTTACTGTTTTTTACTGTTCATAAGGATTTTCAGATTTTCAAAGTGGCTTAATAAATAGTAAAAAAATTCCAAAAAATGTAAAATTTGGTCTCCAAGTACATTTCAATATGAAGAACATGTTGGAAGGTTCGAATCGACTATTTGAACTTTGAAAATGAAGATATGGCGTGGAGTACCAAGTCGTTTTACACCATGGCTTAGCCTAGTCGGACTCTATATATATATATATATATATATGAAAGTGCCTACGGTGCTACGCGTAGCATAGAGGGCCTCCCTGCTACGGCTCAATATTTGAGTTTTCAAAATCCTAACGGTCGATCCGAACCGTTCAACATGATCTCCATATGAATATGTACTTGCCAACCAAATTTTACATTTTTTAGAATTTTTTTACTATTTTTTTAGATAGGTAGAAAACCACTTGATCTGAATGGTACAGAATTTTCAGATCAAGTGATTTTCTACCTATCTAAAAAAATAGTAAAAAAATTCTAAAAAATGTAAAATTTGGTTTGCAAGTACATATTCGTATGGAGATCATGTTGAACGGTTCGGATCGACCGTTAGGATTTTGAAAACTCAAATATTGAGCCGTAGTACGGAGGCCCTCTGTGCTACGCGTAGCATATTAGCCAAATTCCATATATATATATATGAGAAGGGATCTAATTACACCTTTTTTGGTGACACATCATGACACCGTTTTTTATATAGGTCAATTTTGCGATTTCAAAATCCAAACAATCGATCCGAACCGTTCAACATGATCACCATATTAAAATGTGCTTGGAGATCAAATTTTACATTTTTTGAATTTTTTTACTATTTATTAAGATGGTTACAAAATCGCTGTTTTTCAATGGTCTGAAAACAACGATTTTTGTAACCATCTTAATAAATAGCAACAAAATTCAAAAAAAAATGTAAAATTTGATCTCCAAGCACATTTTAATATATCCATCATGTTGAATGGTTTGAATCAACTATTTGGACTTTGAAAATGATAGGTGTCAAAGTGTGTTACCAAAAAGGGTGTAATTGGATATATATATATATAGAGGAGGGATCCAATTACACCTTTTTTGGTGACACACTTTGACACCTACCATTTTAAAGTCCAAATAGTCGATTTAAACCGTTCAACATGATGGATATATTAAAATGTGCTTTAAGATCAAATTTTACATTTTTTTGAATTTTTTTGCTATTTATTAAGATGGTTACAAAAATCGTTGTTTTCAGACCATTGAAAAACAGCGATTTTGTAACCATCTTAATAAATAGTAAAAAAATTCAAAAAAATGTAAAATTTGATCTCCAAGCACATTTTAATATGGTGATCATGTTGAACGGTTCGGATCGGCTGTTTGGATTTTAAAATCGCAAAATTGACCTATATAAAAAACGGTGTCATGATGTGTCACCAAAAAAGGTGTAATTGGATCCCTCCTCATATATATATATATATATATATATATATATATATATATATATATATCTATATATATGGGATGGGCAAGGGTGAGCCATGGAGTAAAACAAGTTTGAAAATCCAAACAACCGATTCGAACCGCTCAACATGATCTCCATATTGAAATGTGTTTGGAGACCAAATTTTACATTTTTTGAAATTTTTTTACTATTTATTAAGCCACTTTGAAAATCACTGATCCGGGTGAACAGTAGCAAAACAGTAAAAAATTCTGGACCAATGGATCAACGATTTTCAAAATGACTTAATAAATATTAAAAAAATTTCAAAAAATGTAAAATTTGATCTCCAAGCACATTTCAATATGGAGAACATGTTGAACAGTTCGGATCGGTTGTTTGGATCTTCAAAATAAAAATAATGAGGCGTGGAGTACAAACTTGTTTTACTCCATGGCTCACCCTAGCTGGGTTGCATCAGACGGGTTAAGGACGTCAATTTTTCCATGAACTTAATTTTGCACTTGCCGACTTCAACCCCACAATTTGAAATTAACGTACGGGTTTTGGGACCATGTATATAATTAATACTATATGCTGCATGCATGGTTACTCGGATCTACCGTCAATCCATGCTCCTGCTATATATTAATTAATCCCAACCGTCAGATTCAGTCCGCTTTCATTTAATTTAATTTGGCAAGTCTGACTGTGTGAGACTGAGTATTCTATGATTCTATCAGATCCTGTCAAATTAACAGTCCATTTTATTGGACAATTAAAATCGATAACTTAATTGACAGTACGTACTGCGCAGAAAAATATGACAATTTATGTGTACATGATCGATCTAAAATGATAGTATTCACATCAGGGGCGGATCCAGAATTTTTGTCAAGGGGGGCAAAAACATATCGAATCGGGTTTAAATACCTAATTAGATTTAAATCCATTAACCAATTGGGTACTCGATAAAAAATAATATTTTAACTTATACTTTCCAATGCTTTGACTTGTAATTTCTGATGCTCTAACTTATAATTCTAATTACCAATCAAAATTCAACAAATTTGTTTCAATTTTAACCTTAAATTTAACCCGAATTACAAATCAAACGTTCAGAGGAGGGCAAAAAAAATTCCAAAGGGGGCAAAGTCAGTCGAGACCGATAAATCTCTACTAAAACTCAAAATCCAGGGGGGCAGAACACGTCCGCCCCTGATTCACATAATTATATAATACCATAAACAAAAGAAGGGATCTAGTTACCATAGTTTTGAGTTTAAACAAAGTTACCACAACCATTTTCTACATTTTTAAAGTCCAAATCGTCGATCCAAACCGTTCAACATGATCTCCACAATAAAATTTACTTCCAGATCGAATTTTACATTTTTTTGAATTTTTTTTTACTATTTATTAAGATAGGTACAAAATTCAATGGTCCGAAACAGAGCACGTTTTTTCCACTCTATGCATGACTTGACTCCTATTTGTTGGAAACGATCAAACATATATGTGTTTGGTTTATCACCGAAAATGACGGTCTATTATGGTAGCTTAGGTCGTTGGAGCATAATTTCATACTAGTATCGTACCCGTGCGTTGCAACGGGATATATTATAAGATTTAACATAGAGGGACAAATAATAAATAATAAAAAAAATAACAACAAATGGCTGTTTTAATACAACAACATTCTTTGCATATTAGTGCATACACAATTTGCGTTATAATTCAATTAAATTAAATGTGGAAAGCTGCTAGAGAGTAAATCAATAACATGCCTTTTTTGTTCCTTCTAAAAATGAATAAGAGGTAGGAAATTCGGAAATGAGATATGCTATATGTCTAAATTGGAAATTAATCTTTTTATGCACCAATTAAAGCTGGAGAGAGATGGTAATAAATATTTAATGCTAATTCCATTTGCTTAATTCTTAGTATTACTTGTAACGTATCATGTGGCAGTACGTGTGGTGAGTATGTTTTTAACTAAATTTAGACTTCTACACATAAAACATATGTATTTAATCAAAAGAAGACAGATTATGTGATTAGAGGGCTGAGATTAAATCCGTAATTTCATCTTTCAATCGTAGCCGTTGGCGGATCGGACACCCAACGTGCTTAATAATGGAATGGAGATATAAAGAGGACAATCAAATTTGGAGAAGACAAAATGGCAAGCAAACGAAAAGTGATCCTTCCCAAATTAGAAATTGTAGCATTTCCAAATTCCAAGGAATAATGTTTTTAGCCTATCGAAATTTTAAATCTAAAGTGGGTTACCTCAGCTGACAACGTTCACATGGATAGAGTGGAAAAAATGTGTTGTGCCGTGACGTAACTAAGCCGTGCCGTGATCAAAATGTCAAGGAGTGGTAACGGCACGCGAATGTTTACGCCACGTGATCACGTCATGTCTAAACGTGCTACATGACTCGCGTGACCATTTAATCATAATTTAGATTAGTTTATTCAAGATTTATCATTAAATCAATATTTAATGGTCCTAATTCGCGTGACTACGTGTCGTGCCGTGCTGTGACTAAATCTTTCACGTGCCGTGTCGTGCCTGCCAAAGTTTCAAAAGATGAACACGGCACGCGAATGGTCACATCACGGAACACGCGAGTACGATACGCGTGCCGTACCGTTCCGTGACGAAGCCAGCTCCGCTATGTCATTTTTCCCACTCTCAACACATGGAACAGCTATGTAGGATTTGATACTCAGAGAGAAAGATCTCAGAGATAATATAATTGAAAATGATTTCGTTCATGGATTAATATAAGAATAAAAAATATATATCTATAACCCCCTATTTATAAGAGAGGAACGCATGAACACAGGTCCCACACGTCAACGCAATTACATTATAATGCATGAACACTGGTTCTCTCGTCTGACAACGTAATGTATGGCCATATCTCTCTAACTAGGTAAGAAAGGTTGAAGGGTGTTCCAAATTATATATATTTTTTATATTGCCATCAAAATAAAGCAGAGGAGAATGCACTAGTGGAGAACCAAACACAAAAACACACGTTAAGAACGGACTTACGGCAATACTAATTCAGGCGTTATTGATAGTATCACTTATTAGGATCAGTCAAATAGCCGATACTGATTTCATAATCAGGAACGGTTGTTTGAATTTAGCCGATATTGATGTTGAGATCTAGTTTCAGGGGGGGAGGCGGAGGGCTAGTTTTAGTGGAGATCTATCAGTCCCGACCGACTTTGCCCCTCTCTAGATGTTTGATTTATAATTCAGGTTAAATTTAGGATTAAAATTGAAATAAATTTGTTGAATTTTGATTAGTAATTAGAATTATAAGTTAGAGCATAAGAAATTACAAGTCAAAACATTAGAAAATATAAGTTAAAGCGTTATTTTTTATCGAATATCCAATTAGTTAATGGATTTAAACCCGATTAGCTATTTAACCGGATTCAATATTTTTTTACTCCCCTAACGAAATTCCTAGATCAGCCCCTGCATGGAGTTCTTTAATATTTGTGCAGATCTAAATCGGACAGTCTTGAAGAACCAGCCTTTGATCTAGTGGCAAAGACAATGCTCTCCGTATAGGAAGTCACAGGTTCGAAATTTGAAAAATACAATTCTTTGTGGATATTAAATAGTTGGGTGGCTTAAACTCCAACCTTTACTTAAAAAAAAAAAATCGGACGGTCCTGATCTGAACTCAAAATTTGAGTTAACTCAGAGGATACGAATTCCTACTACTCAGGCTGAAAAATGATTTATAATTCGGCTTGTGATATTGAAACAGACAGACCAGATTGGACGGTCGTGATTGGATATTACGGTGATGTTACGTAGGCATGGAAAGTAGTAGAAAATGTTATTTGAGAAGAAGGCTGAGATCGAATGTTATTGGAGCGCAGGCCTATCTAGTAACCCATAAAATTAAAAAGGATCTTTTCTCAATGGGCCATTTTTGTTCATGATTCAGAGTATTTTCAGTGGATCCTAGCCTCTTAAGATTAAACAGTCCGATAATCCGATTTAGTTGAATCATGATCCATTCCACTGATTCAACGGATCCACTGGCACTCTGGCAAAGATTGACTTGACAACAGGAGAGCGAGGAGTTCTCTCCCGCGCCTGCCTCAAATTTTAGGGTTTATACAGAAAATAGAGAGAGAGAGAGAGAGAGAGAGAGTGAGGGTTTCTCTATGAGACCAGCAATGGCGGGTGGTAGTACAAGTAACAACAACAGCAGTAGTAAGGTGGGGGGTATTCTGGGGTCTGAAGCTGCTGTAGGTTCACTTACGGCAACTAAGAAGCGAGAATACCGAGTTACCAACAAGTTGCATGAAGGGAAGAGGCCTCTCTACGCCATCTCCTTCAATTTCTTAGATGCCAACTATTACGATGTTTTTGCCTCAGCTGGAGGCAATCGGGTGTGCATTTTTCATTTTCATTGCATTTGCATGTAGGTAATTCTAGAGAAAGAAACAAATTCCAGACCAGATATCTGTTAGTGGGTATCTCCTGAATTTAATGATTTTTTCTGTTATGGTTCTTTGGCCTCTTACATCTGCTGCCTACAATTCTGGTATTTGCACATGTACTGGTACGCAGTTTCTTAACATCATGAACCAATGTAGCTTATTGCCACTCTGAAAAAAATAGTAATAAGTTAGTAATTATATGTTTACTTCATCCAGAGGTAATAGATTGTACATCTTAATTTCAACCTTCAAATCCATGCTTGATTGTACTGTGTGCTCCTAAAAGAACATTTCAGTTTCTGTGAAACTGTTTCGATCCTAATATCCACCATAAAATGAACTTTCGAATCTATTAGTTTATGTTTATGACCCCCCCCCCCCCCCCCCCCACAGGTGTAAAATGTTTCTTTTTGCTTTGTGCACAGATCACCATTTATCGATGCCTTGAAGGAGGTCTAGTTGCTGCATTGCAAGCATATGTGGATGAGGATGTAAGGTCTTTGATGTTCTTGTGAGAGAAATTTCTTAAAGTGCTTTTATGCTTTCATAACATCTTCAATTATTAGAATTCCATTCCTTAAGGACAAACATAATAGAAGATAAAATGGGGGGAAGAATATTTTGCAGTCTCTTTTCACATTAATATGGTTAAATAATAAAATAAAACATGGCTGGTAAGGTTTCCCTGCTGAATTTGCCATAAAATATTGTCTGTCTAGCAAACACCAGAAATGCCGAAAACTGACATTAGGTTACTGCCTGTATTTTTAAGAATTAAGCTATGTATATTAAAGGTACTTTTAAAGCGAATGAAGTTGAGTTTTAGCTTGGTAGGTACGACGGGAAAGGCTCTAGATTAATTTCTTTTAAGCTACCAGCTGTTTTTCAATTTTCTCTTTTTTTATGTTCCCAGAAAGAAGAGTCGTACTATACTTTAAGTTGGGCATGTGAGCTAGATGGCTCCCCCTTGTTAGTGGCTGGGGGTAGTAACGGAATTATACGTGTCATCGACTGTGGTACTGAGAAGATACATAAGGTTTTGTAAAACTTGCATTTTCTCCCTCTTGTACTACTAATTCGATAAAAGAATGATTAGAAGTATGAAAAGGAAATTAGGGTCTTGTGCTGATTTGTACCAATCTCCATTTATACCATACCTTACTAGCCTATTTTTGGTAAGAAGAATCTTCTAGTTGTTAGTAGTAGGAATATTACAATGTGGGACAACTTTTGTCATTTTTGCAATCCACCTATATTTTTCCTACCAACCCTAAAAGACCATGTGAAAGGTGTTTGTACCAGTCACATCCTCGCAGGTACCTTTGTCTAGTTGCCTGCACCAACTGCTAATACAACCATAAAGACAAAAGGAGAAGAGAAAGAAAAATTGGTCATGGTACCTCGTACCAATCTTTATTAGTTTATGTACAATATAAATGTGTTGATGGTAATTTGGAATTGAAATTTTTCAGAGCTTTGTGGGCCATGGTGATTCGGTAAATGAGATCAGAACCCAGACATTAAAACCTTCCCTTATTGTATCAGCAAGCAAGGTGCCCAACAAATCCCTGCTATGTTTTTACATTGTGAAATCGTGTATGCCACTAAAAAGAGAGCAATATCTCATACACCTCATTGTAACATGGATCCCCTAAACCTCTTCTGCTTTCTTCAAAAAGTGCACCTGCACTACCCCTTCTTCTTCCTTGTGTAGTCAAAAGCAATCATCAGGGCCAGTGTACTCTGGGCATCTTTTGAAGAATGCAACATCCTGACGTGATTTTTTTTTTATTATTTATTGTTGTGCTGTTTGTTTTGGTGTAGGATGAGTCAGTTAGGGTATGGAATGTGCACACTGGTATTTGCATTTTAGTTTTTGCAGGAGCTGGCGGTCATAGAAATGAAGTTTTAAGTGTCGTAAGTTATCTTTTACAACTTATTATTTATCCTCATTTATATGTTTGATTTACTTTCTTTTAAAAGCAAACAATACCCAATGATGTAGGATTTCCATCCGTCTGATATCTACAGAATTGCAAGTTGTGGTATGGATGGCACCATCAAAATATGGTCGATGAAAGGTGACATTTAATGCTGTGCTGGTAATGCACATGACTGGTAGTAAACAGGCAGTACTGTACCAGTACCAGGTGGATCCAACCAGTCCATAATTTCAATCTACCTGATTGAGTCCGAGAAATGCTAACAATGGTTCATTTGCACATTCATTGCATGAGGCATGTATGAAACTGATATCAGTTTATTACACTGCATATATACATACATTCATTAGAATAAGTACTAATTTATGTGCAAGCCCATTCGTCCATCCAGCACAAAAAGATGTTCATCATTGTTTGGGGAGATAATTATCATTATTAATTTATATCTTCATATGCAATAACTATAAATTATTACGTTCACATTGTTTATTATTGTTATTTTTAAATATGCAGAGTTTTGGCCATACGTGGAGAAATCATTTACATGGACTGACCTTCCTTCCAAATTTCCCACCAAATATGTGCAATTCCCCGTAATAATCAACTTTAACTCTCTTTCCATTACTGATTAGACCCCTTTGTTTGCAATGGTCAATATGTTGTCGTAACAGATAGGCTATAAACTTAGGTATTGACTGCTTCAGTTCATTCTAATTATGTCGATTGCACTAGATGGCTGGGCGACTTTGTGCTATCCAAGGTCACTATATTCTTTCTAGTTTTGAAATCAAGAAACTTTTCTTCTATTTCTGTATAATATAAGTTTGCAGATGTATGTATCAATTTGATTTATGATTGTAGAGTGTGGATAATGAGACAGTTTTGTGGGAGCCCAAAACCAAAGAACAAAGCCCTGGTGAGGTCAGATATTAATTTGGGCTACTTTGTCTTTTTCTTTCTCTCTTCATGGCTTTCTTGTAATATATATAAATCCATGCAGGGTTCTTGGGATATTCTTCAGAAGTATCCTGTACCAGATTGTGACATTTGGTTCATCAAGTTTTCTTGTGATTTTCATTATACTTCAATAGCTATAGGTAGATATCACATTATTTTGTTTCTTTATTTTTCTTTTATTTGTGAAGGTTGTCAGTATGCTATTATTTATTGGGCAATGATTGTGACCAGCACTACCTCCTTTTTGGCTGGAAAATATTTATCCAGTCACATATTCTTCTCATCCTATGTTGTCGTACTGTTGAACAAAATGTACCGTTTGGACTAGTGCAGTTACCTAGTAATTTTATAGTCTTCCTGAGATTATATCTGGATGAAAATAGATCTATTTGTTGGTTTTATTTGCAAATAGAAAAGAAAAGTGTTTATTGGAAATAATATCCGCAAAAAAACGGAAAAAAAATTGGGTAGCAAAATTACCGAAGATAAAATATTTATTTTTTACAAGGTTCTAAATAGCTATTATAGCGCTATAGCTTTTAAGGTCCGAAAAAGCTATAGCGCAACCATAGCTAGCTATTTAGAATCATTATAAAAGAAAAACGGTTAATAGCGTTATAGCTTTTGAGGTCTGAAAAAGCTATAGCGCAGCTATTGCGTAGCTATAGTTAGCTATTTAGAACCCTGATTTTTTATAAGCTAAACATTGGTGAGAAAACTTTAAACAACAAAAGTAAGAGAAAAGATGTAACAAAAGCTAATAATTTGATTGCTGTTTTGTAGTTGTCCTAGCTGGCCTCAGCATGCACCAATAAGATGAAATGCTTTAAGCAACTTTTCATTGTTTAGTTATTTTATTTATTGTTATCAATGAATAGTAATTTATATATCTAATTTAACCAGGGAATCGTGATGGAAAAGTTTTTGTATGGGATCTTCAGTCTAGTCCACCTGTCCTGATTGCTAGGTGAAATTTGCAGTAGTTTATTATCCCTTTGTATATGTTTCAGCTTGAGCAAAGGATTTATATTGTTGGCTGAAAGTTGGCCACTTGCCAATACCTGTCAAGTCAGTGGTATGGGTGAAAATAGTAGATTTTGCTGGTGCAGTATTAATAGCACCTCCAAACTAAATTGATTACAATCTTGATTGCATTTACAGCTTAGTTTAAGCAATTTTGCACTGGATCCTTAATTTATTATTAGTCTGTACCTTAACTAGTACCAAACTACCAATTATGCAAAGTAATTATGAACAAGACCAGAAGGTAAAGCAACCATTGCTTCATGTATTGATCAAACCAGTATACAGACTGCCACTAATTCTGGTATATGAGCTGCGAATCTTACTTGAGCTAATACTGAAATCTAAGATAAAAAAAAATATGTTAAAGCAGAATAGCATTATTTTGAGGTGTTATGTGAAACACTCTTTTGTTGCTTAATTATGCTCAATCATGACCATTCTTTTTGTTAAACAGTGTTTTTTATTTGTTTCAGATTGACTCATGCGCAATGCAAGGGGGCAATAAGGCAAACAGCCATGTCTTTTGATGGAAGGTATTGTTCACAGTACCGGACCAGTAAACTGGTTTACATCAGTTAACGTGCGGTAGTTCAGTTTGAAATAAGTGCTTTATCAGTTGGCCTCAAATAATATTGCCCCCCTCCCTGCGGTTTGTGCAAAAAGAAAATAAATAAAGTATCAATTTCATTAAATAAAAAGAAAAATTATCTAGCCAAACGAAGTGTAAATGATTGTTTTATATGATTGTGGCAGATATTTTCTAATTTGAATTTTTTGTTGTTACAGTACAATACTTAGTTGCTGTGAGGATGGATCCATCTGGCGCTGGGATTCAATATCATAATTCAGTGCACTTTTGCTGCTCTGTTCCTTTTAACCAAGGTAAAAACTTGCAATAGTTGCCCTTTTGTTTTTTGGGTCAATTTCCTTGTCACTCCTGCAAAACTTATTTTATGTTTATGTTTTGTATTTCTGGCAAACACCAAAACTCAAAATGAAATATTACTAGCTGTTTGATGTACATGCTACATCTGTTTGATACCTCAGATTGTAAGAACTCATATTTCAGGGAAACAGGTGGGCTTGCTCCCACTTTTATCGGTAGAAAAATGAAAGATTACAGAAGTAATTTGACATTGAGAACTAATTCACTTGTTTTATACAGGTTTGTAGGATATTTGAGGCTTTCCAGTGGTACCAAATCCTTCTGAAACAAACTTAACATGCTCATTATGTTCGTAAACCTTGCTTCTAAAATGTGTTCTGTCTGTTTCTGTCTCTTGCTGGGAAATTTGGGTAGCTCAGAGAATAGGTTTCAAAGAAGAAAGGGTCACTTGGCTTCAAGAAAGGAAGAAAGGATCACAGGAATGCATAATACTGTTATTAGTAGTTTGGGCAATTTCAGAAGTTGTTGTAATTCATATTTTTTATTTTATCTGTAGTAGTTGTAGAGGATTGTTTGACTGTATAATTGCAAATTGTTGTGTTTTGTTTACAGTGTACTCATTGAACTTGCTTCCTTCAATCTGGTATTTCATGAGATACTGGCATTACCAGTCCGTAGCAGTGATCAAGAAAGATTACCAGGTTGGTGAGGGTCTATGAATATATAGTGATGTTGACTGTATAAAATGCCCCTCTATTTTGATTGATTAATTTATAGTTAGGCTCCCTTTCTGGTGAATCTAAGAAAATAGGAAGAATTGGATTTGCTTTAATAAAATGACTTTGTGGTGGTATTAATTCACGTGTTATTAATAAGGGGCCTAATAACACTGTACGAAAAGGAACTATAGAGGAGCTTTATTGCAAGGTTTTTGTTTAGCCTAATTAGGCGTTGCTTGGTTCACACAAATAATCCGAGAAACAATAGTTGGTTGGTTCACATAAATAGCACGTCATCACGAAAATTTCTTCCACAAACTGTAAGAATAGACTGCACAGGTGCTAGATGATTCACTTGTTACTTGTTACTATGACATAATTACATCAGTAGTACTCTACAAAGTAAGACACATCCAGCTTCAGCTTCCTTCTAAAAGAAGTTAGATATGGTGCGTTTTTCATGCTGTTTTGATTGTGTTAAGAGGAAAAGTTTGAAACAACCGTGCAAATTGAAATTACAAAATCTTAGTTGACTGGAGTTCTTCAGTTTCGTCAAAATGGAGAGGAATAAATATATCATTGAAGTGGAATTGTAGTATTGAGCTCTATCTGTGCACTATGTTTAATACTTTAATTCTTTATGCGCGGCACGTTGGGTTTCTCCGCTCAACGGGTGTTTGGAAAAATAGTATTTTCTGAAGCAACGTCCTCCACCTGTAAACCAATGATCTTTAAATACAGAATACATGGTAGTCACTTCCTAGTACATGTACATCCATTGGTGGCCTTCCTTGCTACATTCAAATCCCAACAATTTTCTAAATAATTAAACAAGGTAACATATTTAAAAGACCTAAATCGCGCGAATTGATGGATATAATAATCGTATAAGAAAAGAATAACTTAAAAATTGGTTCATGCAAATGTACATGATAACATGAATTGTTTCTTTTTCCTTCTCCAACGAGGGTTGAGAGTTGAGACTATAGCTCTAAAAAAGACTGTAGCTCTCTAAAATAGTTGACAAAGAAATTTTCAAGAAAACCTTGAATTAAATAAATCCATGTAATGGAGGTAACCTCACCTCCCTTGACACCGGCCTCCAAAATCAGAATCCAAAAGCCCCGAAATTTTTATATATAAGAAAATAAATTAAAAAAATATTAAAAATAAGAAACTGTTTCCGGGATTTCGAAAAATAAGAAGGCAGGCGTATGCCATGGCGTCCCAGTGGGACGCCATGGCATACTCCAGCCCGTCGGAAAAAAACGGAAAAAAAAAAAAATTAAAAATACGGGACGCCATGGCATATCCCGACCCGGGAAAAAAAAAAACATATAGGGACGCCATGGCATATCCCGACTAGGGGAAAAAACGTAAAAAAAAAAAATTTAAAAACGGGACGCCATGCCATACTCCGGCCCTAAAAAAATAAAAAAAAATCAATTTTTTTTTCTGCTGTGTTCAGTTAGAAATCCAATAATTTTGATCAGATTCAAAATTCATTTTAGAGAAAA
Source organism: Carex kokanica (assembly GCA_025461125.1). Lineage (NCBI taxonomy): Eukaryota > Viridiplantae > Streptophyta > Magnoliopsida > Poales > Cyperaceae > Carex > Carex kokanica. The sequence continues at coordinate 241,932 of JAJGRX010000989.1, read as the reverse complement.
TGGCTACATGGATTTTTGTGTTCTTTATATAAAAATAAAGGTATGAAAGTCTAGTTTCCAGATAATATAATTTCTCTATACAAAAATATTACAGATTGGTACAGTTTTAGCGATTAATTGACAGAGGTCAGAATTCAGAAAAGCTGAAATTCCAGTGAGCAGTCCTATAATTTTGACCAGATTCAAAATTCAATTTAGAAAAAATGGCTACATGAATTTTTGTGTTCTTTATATCACAATAAAGGTATGAAAGTCTAGTTTCCAGATAATATTATTTATCTATACAAAAATATTACAGATTGGTACAGTTTTAGCGATTAATTGACAGAGGTCAGAATTCAGAAAAACTGAAATTCCAGTCAGAAATCCAATAATTCTGACCTCTGTCAATTAATCGCTAAAACTGTATCAATATATAATATTTTTATATAGGAAAATTATATTATCTGGAAACTAGACTTTCATACCTTTATTTTGATATAAAGAACACAAAAATCCATGTAGCCAGTTTCTCTAAAATGAATTTTGAATCTGATCAAAATTATTGGACTGCTCACTAGAATTTCAGCTTTTCTGAATTCTGACCTCTGTCAATTAATCGCTAAAAATGTACCAATCTGTAACATTTTTGTATAGAGAAATATATTATCTGGAAACTAGACTTTCATACCTTTATTTTGATATAAATAACACAAAAATCCATGTAGCCATTTTCTCTAAAATGAATTTTGAATCTGATCAAAATTATAGGACTGCTCACTGGAATTTCAGCTTTTCTGAATTCTGACCTCTGTCAATTAATCGCTAAAACTGTACCAATTTGTAATATTTTTGTATAGAGAAATTATATTATCTGGAAACTAGACTTTCATACCTTTATTTTGATATAAATAACACAAAAATTTATGTAGCCATTTTTTCTAAATTGAATTTTGAATCTGGTCAAAATTATAGGACTGCTCACTGGAATTTCAGCTTTTCTGAATTCTGACCTCTGTCAATTAATCGCTAAAACTGTACCAATCTGTAATATTTTTGTATAGAGAAATTATATTATCTGGAAACTAGACTTTCATACCTTTATTTTGATATAAAGAACACAAAAATCCATGTAGCCATTTTCTCTAAAATGAATTTTGAATCTGATCAAAATTATTGCATTTCTAACTGAACACAGCAGAAAAAAAAAATTGATTTATTTTTTATTTTTTTAGGGCCGGAGTATGACATGGCGTTCCGTTTTTTAAGTTTTTTTTTTTTTTTTTTTTTTTTTACGTTTTTTTCCCCTGGTCGGGATATGCCATGGCGTCCCTATATTTTTTTTTTTTTTTCCCAGGGTCGGGATATGCCATGGCGTCCCGTATTATTAATTTTTTTTTTTTTTTTTCCGTTTTTTTCCGACGGGCTGGAGTATGCCATGGCGTCCCAGTGGGACGCCATGGCATACGCCTGCCTTCTTATTTTTCGAAATCCCGAGAACAGTTTCTCATTTTTAATATTTTTTTAATTTATTTTCTTATATATAAAAATTTCGGCCAAAAGCCCCTTCACTCTACCCTCCATTAACTCCGACCCCACTTACAATTCCCTTCCCTTGTTTCCGTTCCCCTCTCTCTATGGCATCTGGGACCCACCGTTCCCGCTTTGCCTACCTCCTCTTGTCCCTGTCTTTCCTCTCCCTCTTCCTACTCTACAACAACTTTCTTTCCCTTCCCCTCGTTACCTCCCCTCCTCGCTACACCACAGATTCTTCTCACCACAGCTCCACTTCCCTTCTTCCCTCCTCCCCTTCCCTCTCCGCGCGCCACATTCTCTTCGGCATTGCCTCCAGCTCCCGCTCCATCATTCACCGCATCCCACTCATCTCCCTCTGGTGGGACCCATCCGTCAGACTCTTCGTCTTCGTCGATTCTCCTCCCCTCACCCTCAAGAAACGCCGAATTGCGGAGAACCAATTCCCCTTCCCCGTTCTGGAATCGGCTAATGCTTCTCACTTCCCGTACTCTTTCAGTAGAGGTCTACGGTCGGGAATACGCGTAGCTCGTATAGTGAAGGAGCTCATAGAGAGGCCTGATATCTCAAAAAAAGAGGTAATCTTTCTATTTTTGTTTCTAAGCTTTGACGAAGGTTTGCATTATACACTTATTTAAGTATTACGTGAGTGAACCGTACCGCATTGAAACTTTGCCATTTTTGCGCAATGATAAATATTGGAACTCATCTTACTCTGTTTTCAGTTCTTACAGTTACAGCTCATCATCTTCTTACTCCTGTAGTTTGTCATTAATTTTTGGTTTATTGTTATTATTTTGATCTTCTCCCCTCTAGTTTGTATATAATCCTTGTTGCATCATTAAAAGGTGAAAAGAAACCTTAATAAACTATGCCTGTCTATGTCTCTATGAAAGATTAACAAAACATTGAAAAGTATGACTAGTTTTTACATGTGCACAACAGAGGATGCGATTATTTGCTTGTGCCTCTGGAGAAAATGCCTAAGCTATCATAATCTAGCCTTTCTAACTACATTAGTTTCCTGACGAGTGAGGTTAGCGTGTGCTATGCTCACCAAAAGGGCGTTGGTGAGCATAACTCTAAAATCTCTCGGAATGACTTCAAATGACGAAACCAAACCGTTCAAACCTATCTACTTCACGAGTGATGCTTGTACATACAAAATTTTCAAATTTCAAATTCATTTTAGACTTTAGTACAAAGTCAAGCGGTAAAAAAAATGATGAAAAATGAATGTACTAAAATAACTTACAAATCTTCATTTCTTTGACCTCTTGACTTTGTACTAAATGAATTCAAAAAATTTAAATTTTTTTCATGTAAACGCATTACTCGTGAAGTAGATTGGTTTGAACGGTTTGGATATGTCTACCCTTAGAATTAGGACTATGATTCCGGCCAATTAAAATAAAATCGATCTTAAAAACATTCTTTTGTAAAATTAGCAATTGATTCTACAAAATCCACCCTGCGCTCCACTTCCACTTCCATTTTTTGTTCCTATTCGATTTTCAGGTGCGTTGGATCGTACTAGGAGACGATGACACGGTATTCATCCTAACAAATCTTCTAGAGACCTTGGATAAGTATGATTGGCGTGAATGGCACTACATCGGCGGTCGGTCCGAAATGTGGGAGCAGAATAGCGCACATGGTTTCGACATGGCATATGGCGGAGGTGGCATAGCAATCAGTCTACCCCTTGCCAAGGTTCTGGCCAGAAATATAGATTCTTGCATAGAAAGGTATCACTACTTGTTCGGCAGTGATGGGAGGATCTCAGCCTGCCTAGCTGAACTCGGTGTACAGCTAACTCATGAACCTGGTTTCCATCAGGTACTGTAACTAAGTTTTACTGTTCAACTTCAAGCCGATATGCCAGTGAATGGCCAAGATGACACCATGAAGCCATGGTATCTCCAATTTATGACCAAACTGGTTAAGAACAGCTACCCTGTACTGATCAAATACCAAAATTAACAGGCTTAGATGTACCAGTCAGTTAAATACTTACTGGTCACTTATCAGCAATGACCCTACTAGTCCAATATTAAAACTTCATTTTACCACAGCCCACAACTAAACTGGTACTTTACGACAAAATATTATATGGAAGTTTACCAAAATAATCTTCTGAAATTCTAATAATTTTCAGATAGACATGCGTGGTGATATATCAGGTCTCCTCTCGTCCCACCCTCTCAACCCCTTGGTCTCTCTGCACCACTTTGACCAGGTGGACCCTATCTTCCCCTTCCTCAACCGCACTGCTTCTGTGGCCCACCTCATGACTTCCGTTAGACGAGACCCACGGCGAGCCCTGCAAAAGATGGTCTGCTACGACAGGCCTCGTGACCGTACTGTTTCAATTGCGTGGGGATACTCTGTCTCCGTCTTCGATGGAAACATGCTGTTGCTTGACCTTTTGTCAGTAGAGAAGACATTTTTCCCCTGGGTAAGGGGCTCAAATGGGGAAGAGGTTTACATGTTTAATACAAGAGATTCTAGAAGAAGGGAGAAATGTAAGAGCCCCGCAACTTTTTTCTTGAAGAACGTTGCTTCCAGTGGAAGTGGGAATAGAACGAGAATCGTGAGCAGGTATAATCGGTATATGCCGGGGTGGTGCTTGTGGACTGCCTCGATGAAGAACCTCAGGCTGATTAGTGTTAGGTCGCAGCGGCTGGAACAATTCAAGGGAAAGGTTTGTATCTACCATTCTTTGGGACTATTTGATGTTTTGTGAAACTTTTTTATGTTACTATTAGTGAATTATCTATAAATTACTTAGAGCAAAAGAGGACATGGAATCACTCCATATTGTAATTGTACAATTCTGTCTACAATGGGTGTATCAAATGAATTAAGAAATAAATAATTGTAATAGCAAAAAAGGATTTTCTGGAATGTGATTACAGTCATAACTCCTATCAACTTGGGATATAAGCTATGGTATTTTGTTGGAATTTATTAACTGATAAATTCACTAAATTATTGATTTACTGTTTTTAAAAATATAGCCGCTAAGGAGGCATTGTTGTGATGTATTACCATCCTCAACTGAATATAAGATGAAGGTAGATATTCGGGAATGCAAAGAAGGTGAATTGATCGCCATGCACACATAGGTATGCTATTTTTTTTTTAACACTAAAAAAAATCATGCTAGTGAGTCTGGTACCACTAAAAATCTAGTTTCAACAGGCAGCACTAGTCATGTATAGGCTGGCTACTGGTCGGGCTCTTTTTTACCCCAATCTATGTTATCAGCAATTTTATTTTCTTGGCCAGTATGGTGTTTGGTTGCATCAAAATTGGTTAACTAGACTTCATCATCAAGGTCTGGAATGAAAACACAATAGAAACATAAGGCAATATACAGCCTAGTACTGCGCTGATAAGGGGCGGTACTGGTATTGTACAGTAGTGGTTTAAGTCATTATTTTTTGTAAGGTTACGATTTATAATATATGTACCTATTTTATCTTACATGCAGGAACTTTTTTTAACCATAAACCAATCTGGTTTCAAAAACTGGAGCAACCCAACAATCAAGACAACTAAGAAAATTATTCACATAGTTACAGAGAAGCAAGCAAAGTATACTCTTCCTTTTTCCTTCTTTCTATTATACCAACACATTCCGTTAAAGTTTTTTTCTTTTAACAGAAAATTTATACTTTTTTCTGTAAAGATAAAAATGACATACAACAAAGCACAGATTTCAGCTGTAACTCTTTTGTTTCTATTGATTTGTTAATTCTTTCCCGGGAACGAAGGCCTCCAACAGTTTTTCCTTTGATATTTTTTTCCTTCTTGTCATAGGATTTTGTTGTTGTTGTAAACGTTCCTTTATAGCTTTAAATACAGGACCATAAGAACTTTTTTGTCTAGATTTTTTTCATAATCTTATAAGAGAACAGTGTTTTGTACCAAAATTTGTTATGTAAAAAATAGAAAATTATATAATGGTCATTAGACAAGGGTATCATGCATAAAATATTAAAATATAATAAAGGGGAAGGTTGTTTTGTTTTTTCTCGGGCCGGAATCAAATAATTGTTCTTCAGCTCACAAGGCCAGTGGGCTAATTAATCAATATGGGCCGATAGCATTTCGATGTGGGCCTAATCAATAAATAAGGTACGCGGAAATCGGACTCATTAAATGGAGTACGAACTAATAAAAAATTGTGATTTGTGAGTTTGTGATTGAACGACTCGCTACAAAGAAGCAGGTGTGAAAATAAAAAATTGAGCTGCATTTATTCAATTTTATAATGGGTACCTCCAGTCATCACTCGTCACGCGCAAAAAGATACAAAAGTCATTAATTAGAATCTTCTAAACTGTAAAAGTTAGTTGACTTGGACCTAACTGAAAAGTACAACTTGTTGTCAGTGTTGCAAAAAACAGTCTTAACGGCTGGTTAATCGGCCGTTTAATCGTTAACGGCGGTCAAACCGTTACAAATACACTTAACGGATACATGTTTGCAGATGAAAACGATTAATCGGTTGTTTTTCTGATTAATCGTCAGTTTATTCCCGTTTATTCATGTTTATTCCCATTTATTCCCGTTTATTCCCATTAATTTTCATTTATTTCAGTGAATATTTATTTAAAAAAAAAATTTTGATAGCGTGTGATAATAAGATTTATAAATTTTGTATTGTAGTTTTATTTGTGCTTAGATAGACATCTAATTTTTTTTGTATATATTTTTTCTCCAAACTTACTTTAAAATTGATTAATTCTTCTATTATTTATATACCATATATTTTTCTTACTTACTGATGTATTTTTTTCAATTAGTACAACGTGTTCATTTATAAAATTAAGTTGTTATCATAAATTAAATTTGGTAATTTTATGTTGAAATGTTTCATTTCTTTCAAATAATATGTTATTAGTATTTGAAAAAACTTAATTCTCAAATTTATTTTTTCATTAAATAAATGTGTTACTTACACATGTAAAATGCTTATGTGTTAAGAAGAAATAAGCGTAGTGTCATGTTGTAATAATAAAACTAAATTAAATTAACTTTATTTGATAAGTTTAATGCGTTAAATAAATTATTTTTAATAAATTATGATATATATATACATAAATTTAATAAAAATGTTAAATTGTTTGCATAATTCTGATTAATCAGCCGCATACCGATTAATCGTTTGGTGGTACCCTGTCCGTCCGACGACCGCATACCGTTATTTACAACACTGCTTGATGTTAGAATTGCCTTTCCGGATCTAAATTGAAAGGTTAAACATCATGTATAACTAGACCCGATACCGACCGAAAATAACCCGTCCAATAAAATGGCATTCTAATCTGACGCTAATATATCCAGATTTAAAAAAAAAAAATCGTAATTAACCGGACCTTAAAAAATAAGAAAATGTAAATAAATTTGCAAAACATCAAGTATTTGAATATGAAATTATCCAAACTCAAATGACTATAATCTGGAAATTTTAAATTCGAAATGAATCGAAAAATAAGATTTAGAAATTCAATCTTATTCAATCAAACCCCAAGTTCCTCAATTAGCATTGATGATGCGGTAACACGTCATCAATTATCTAAGCATCATGCCATGCCAGCACCAAGTTATTGTTCGACCCGAAATTTTTGTAGTTACCACTTGAAAATTTCATAATTCGCACTTTACCACCGTTTGGTGCAAAATTCATTTTTTGCCACGTGTGCGCAGACTGGATCTGCGCACTATTTTTGTTTAGTGCGCAGACTGATGCTATTGTTCGACCGAAAATTTGTAGTTACCACCTCAAAATTCCATAATTCGCACTTTATCACCGTTTGGTGCAAAATTCATTTTTTTGCCATGTATGCAAACTGGATTTGCACACTATTTTTGTTTGGTGCGCAGACTGGTGCTATTGTTCGAGCTGAAATTTTTTTAGTTACCACCTCAAAATTTCATAATTCGCACTTTACCACCGTTTGGTGCAAATTTTATTTTTTGCCATGTGTGCAGACTGGATCTGCACACCAATTTTTTTTAGGGGTAATTGATTTATATCTCCTCGAAAACTTTCTGAAAAGTAGTCATATGCTGAAATCGAACACTCGAACTTCGAGATATACCTATTTGAAGTTTGTTCATCATTTTTCGCCAACTCGGTGAAGAAAAAATTGACATGTTATTGTCACAAATTCCACTTGGAAACTAATTTAGCTTGTATCAATTAATGTAGAATGGATGTGCCTGAGCTCTGTATTTGGTTATATTCATTTTAAACTTTTCTGTTTAATTTTAAATTCTTAAGATATTTTTCAAATGTGTAAGATCATATTCTTAAAAATAAGAAGCTTTGATACAAATTATTCAGAATTTTGATTACCTTGATATGTGCACCAAAAAAGTTTCTGTCAAACAAAAATGAGGTGCAAATTCAGTTTGCGCACGTGGCAAATTCTGAATTTTACATCAAACGGTAATAAAATGTTAATTATGAAAGTTTGAGGTGGTAACTAAAAAATTCGGTTGTTAGAATGCCATAGAAGCATCAAGTCATTGTCGCAATATCATCATCTAAATAGTTTTACGTGCTAATGGAAGGAAGGTTTTGATAGAATCAAAGACAGTTGAATTGACCCTCTCAAAAAAAAAAGTGACTAGTTCAATCCAGGTTGATTGAACTAGTGTTTTGCAAACGGCTACGGGCGGGCGGGCACGGGCAAAATCCGGGGCGGGCAACGGGCAACACGGGTCACGGGCAACGCGGGTCACGGGCGACACGGGACGGGTTAGCACGGGTTTTTTTTTTCAAAAACCGTATCCGGCCCCTCTCAAACCCCCCGGGCAACACGGGTCACGGGCGACACGAGTCACGGGCAACACGGGTCCGGGTTTTTTTTTTTCTGTTATTTTTTTGCTGTTTTTTTTCTGTTTTTTTTTCTGTTTTTTTTTTCTGTTTTTTTTTCTGTTTTTGGGGGGGAAATTTGAATTTTTACGGGTACGGGCATCACGGGCACGGGCAACCCGGGTCCACGGGATGGTACGGGCGGGTACGGGTATCACGGGTAAAATTTAAAAAAACCGTGCCCGGCCCTTCTCAACCCTTACCCGTTTAACCCGTGAACCCGTGCAAAACCCGTGCACGGGCACGGGCAGGGCGGGCACGGGTCCCGGGCGGACCGGGCCGGGTCTGACCCGGGCGGGTAAAATCAAACCACTAGATTGAACCAACCACAACTCTAAAGAAAAAAAATTTGAGAAAAAAATTCATAAATCTAATTTAATGAAGTACAATAAGTAATGATTAGAAATCAATTTAAGTCTAACAATACGTCTATTAACTTTTTATTTTCAAAATTTTAAAAAATTTATATTGCAAAATATGTATTGTCCAGATGCCAACAACAACCAAAATGTGATATTTATATGTATATTGTTTGTGCGTAGTATTTTCAATGCATATCATGATCTCATTGGAGATCTTATATATTAGTCAATTACTTAATTTTTATATAGATCTTATATTTTAATTTCCTTTTTTTACGTGATTATGTCATCCATTGCTCCAGATAATTAATTAATCCCGACCATGTATTATTTTGAATTTATTTCATCATTTAACCCATCTTTTTCTACTCTTATGTATCATGTCAATTCATTTGAAAAAAGTGTGATTTGCTTCAAGTAAAATCATCATTTAACCCATCCGGAGAGAAATGATTATTTATTCTAAAGAGAAGGGCAAAGTGGGAATAAAAATATTTAATACTAAATTAGATGAATAAAGGAAAACTAAGAAAGATTCATTGTTGAGATGGGGAAAGAAATAATTAAAGGACTTTTAAACTTCGATAGGTAAATAAATAGACGAGTTTATAAGTTTTGCAGAGTACAAAGTAAATTAATTAAGAGTGAGGCTATGGTGCTATGCATAGCACGGATGGCTAGTGTACTACGGCTCAATATGGTACTTTTTAAAATCCTAACGGTCGATCCGACCGTTCAATGTGATATCCATATGAATATGTACTTGCAAACTAAATTTTATATTTTTTCGAATTTTTTTACTATTTTTTCAGATAGGTAGAAAAATCAGTGTTTTTTGAAAATTCTGGACCATCAAAATTCTACCTATCTGAAAAAATAGTAAAAAAATTCGAAAAAATATAAAATTTAGTTTGCAAGTACATATTCATATGGTTATCACATTGAACGGTCGGATCGACCGTTAGGATTTTAAAAAGTACCATATTGAGCCGTAGTACACTAGCCATCCGTGCTATGCATAGCACCATAGCCTCACTCATTAATTAATTCAAAATTTTAATTGAGACTTTGTATAAAACAAGGGATTGTTGAGAACTTTGTATAAAGGTTACCAAAGTTAGCAAATTACAATCAATTGCAAAACAATCCCTGCAGTCTTAATAGTTGCAAGAGAAAAAAAGAAAGGTTGGATTCATTAACAATATTTTTAAAATTAAGTAAGAAAAAATTCACAAATAAAAAATATGTCCTTCACTACTAGAATTTCCGCCTTTTGCAATGGGAGCAATTGTTATTTCCAATTGGAGGAAGGGTCGATGGAAATGAAATTGTGTTTTCTGACACCATTAACAATTTCCAACGGTATCCTCATGAAAATAGTCACGCATGGAAATCATTGTTGTTTGCACCTGAAAATGTTTCCTATCTGCCGTTGAAAATACTTTTGCATGACCCATGACCCGCCAAACAGACCTAATATTATATTTTATTAAAAGTTCATGAAAATACCTCTCCCCATGCCGTTGGAAATAAGTGTGAAGCAGGGAGACATATTATTCCCATGAGCTACCGTTGGAAATGTTTTGTGTAATCTATTTATATTATTTTATAGTAAAGGTTTATGGAAATACTCAAGCACTCTGCCCTTGGAAATGTTTTATTGATTCAGTTTATATTATTTTATAGATAGACTTATTATTTCCATGAGGCTACCGTTGGAAAAGCTAAGTTCGTGGAGACAAAAACGTTTATGTTTATTTGAGATCTCCCTTTGTAGCAATAAAAATAAATCACAGCAGCAATCAGTATTAAATTGCGAAATATAAAATGAAACACTACAAATTGAAAACATAAATTTAGGTATTTGGACTAAGTCAATCTATTTAATTTAGATACAAAATATTTTGACAAATGCAAGCAAAGCAATACATGTTTGGACTAAGCCAATCTATTTAATTTAGACAAATGCAAACAAAGCAAAGCCAATCTATTTAATTTAGGTATTTGGACTAAGCCAATATTCATTTCATTTGAATGACTCTTTTGTCCTCCTGCAATATATGTTTTTAAACATATGAGTGTTAGTGAATTAGTAAAATAAGTAAATAGAATTAGTAAACAGTGATCATATATATATGCATGTTATATGGACACAACTTGACATTGCGTTCATGATAAATGTGAATTCTGATAATTTTGTAGTTTTTCAATTTATCTTTTTTTTGGGAATGGTATTTTTAAAAATTTCGGTACAAAATTAATAATATCATCGATATTTAATTGTTAAGTGAACAATTTTTAAATTACATCAGATAAAATTATATAAAAAAAAAGGTTATTAATATAATGAACACATCTAATTTTAACAGACTGAACTTGTACTTGTACTTTTTGCTATTGAATAACGCATGAGATCAGTCAATTCCATCTCATTCTTTATTAGTTACCTTTCAAAAAAAATTTAAAAAAAATGCATGAAAGCAGGTTTCACTCAACAATATGATAATGATAGCTTCAGTTTGTTTTTGTAAGAAATCCATTCCATTTAATTTTGAAATGTTGAATTCATGCTTCTCCATCAAAAATGCAGAAGTCATGGTAAAAAATTAGTAGCCTCTTTTCAACATATCAAAAATATGTGTACCTCAGTCAGCGGTTATCTTAGCGGCTGTCACTGTCAATGAGATCGTCTAGATGGCACAAGTAAATTGAAACGAACGGTTTAGATTAACTCAAAACAATGCCTATTCGGGCAAGGCGCAAGGAGCCAGTATTATTTGAGCTTTGAAATTCGTGCCAAGTTAAAATAACAATCTGGGGCCGTCCATTTTCAATCTGCTTGAGTCAGGTACCTGGGGTGATCCGATTTCGTCTAGATGAGATAAGTCGGTTCGGGTTTGATATTTACAAAAATTAAAAATTAGTCTTTGATCTAGTAGCAAAGAGCAACACTTTTTGTGTAGGACATTCTTTATAGAAATTAAATAAAATTGGTAGGCTAAATCTTCATTTTTCTATATAAAAAAAATATTCATCGGAAACAAGCGCAAGCACATATTATAACAAATCAGACGTTTCCAAGCAGGCGGAACCAATTTAGGTCTGATGCCCATTGGATACGCTCAGATGGAGAGCTCAACAGGTTTGAAAGAAAGTATAGTTAATAGTCCGATAGTCCAATGAAATTTGAAAGAGTGAGATTATGAGATTTGCAATGAGTAAATTAAATAAGTCATTTTAAAAATTAATATTCTTACTTTCAAGGAGAGGCGGATCCTCTTTCTCAATGAATGAGGTCAATTGAACTCATTCATTTCAAAAAAATTTGTCCCTTGGCACAATTTTACTATATTATTTAGAATAAAATGCTATGAATACTATAAAATCTATGTTACTCGGATACTCTAATATAGGCTCCGTACCTGTATCGGACACGTATCAGATACTGATACGCGTCCGATACAGCACCGATACGTATCCGATACGCCAGCTGGTGTATCCATGACATGGCGTATCCTACCTCGACCGATACGGTCGCCGATACGCCATTGAAAAGGCTGAAACGCTGAAACGGCCGATACGCTCACCCGTGGACCGCGTCTGCATCTGTGAACCGCACCCGTGAACCACTCCCGCGCGTGAACCAGCGAAAATGAGTTTTTTTCTGCCTCGCGCATGACTCGAGCTTGGGAAGCCCAGATTAGTGTCAAAAACTTTATCCACTGCACCAAAGCTTGGTTTGTGTTATATACTATATACTATAGTATATAATATATTCTTATGTTAAGCCTTTTTTTTTATACAAATTTGATTTAAGTTATAATTATCTAAATACAATATATAAAATAATAAAAAGTAATATATATAATCGACGTATCGTATCCTTGATTTTTGAAAATTGTTATATCGCCGTATCCGTATCGTATCCGATATGATACCCGTACCCGTATCCATGCAACATAGTATAAAATTGACCCCAATAATTTTCATAAAAAAATTATATTATTAGCACTCATATGAAACTTCCGAGATTTAACACCCATAACTTGACAATCTGCCTCCGCTCCTACTTTCAAGTATAAATATTTACTCGGAACCGTTCAACATGAGTTAATATATAATGTATTTGGATATCAATTTTACATTTCTTTAAAAAAATTAACTATTTTGTTAGATAGATATTAAAACACTATTTTTCATAGTCCAAATTTTAAGAACAGATGTTTCTATCTAATTTAAAAATTAAAAATTAAAAATATATAAAATGTTAGGTTAATTAATTGGTACACTAGAATTTGCACCATTACAACTTGTGCAGCTCCAGTATATTTTTATTTGAAGTGTTTGACAGAAATTATCAAGTTATATAAAATAAATGTGTTTACATCACAATCCTATACAAAATTATACAAAATAATGTTATTCTCGCAGCATCCTAATACCCCAATCACATTGTTCTTCGTTGCACTCAAATTCCTACAATACCGCATTCATAGAGTCATCTCCTCAATGATCTTAGATGCAAGTAGTGCCGGTGACAGAACCAACCCTCTGAAGATTGCTTCATTCCTCTGCTTCCACACATGCTACAACACATACATGAATTTTGTAGCTCATTTCCTTTCTTCCCTTAGCCCCTCCTATTGCCACATGAGAAGAAAGATCTCATGTTTGTATAACTGAGTCTCCTCTTCTGAATAGTACCGCACCCAAACCTCCTTGAACCCAAGCAGGGGCGGACCTAGGAAATTGAGATTGAGGGGACTAGATGAATAAGCATTATGTAATTTTATTTTATAAGGAGGGCTAATAGTAATATTTGTTGTAAAAATTCAAATTTTAAAGATCAAAATTGCAAAACTTTCTGATGATAGGGGGGACTTAGCCCCCTTTTCTTACTATGTAGTTAGAACCCGAGTCCAAACATGGGCAACATCCCCAGTTAATTGGAAATAAATCTGTTATTATTCCGATCTCATCTATTCAATTTCGTTAAAATTCGTGTAATGAAAAATTTCTTTATTGAGATACGCGAATGAAAATTTTTGAATGGTTGAGATGGGAATAACAGAATCATGTTATTCCATTGAAATAAGAATAACAACATATTTATTTCCCAGTTAATTGGGAGTTCTTTACGGTTGACTAGGTGGTTAGGAAGCAAAAATTCTCCTACCTGACAATAATAAAAATATGAAATTAAGCAAATCTGTTCACATTCTTGATTCTTCATATACATTTAAATTATTTAATAAAACATATAGCTCCAAGTACATCACTACAGCGTGATATATTGGTCATAGACCTGCCTCATGTTTCCATGCTTTATCGATTTAAAAAGAACAATCAAAGCCATTTTGGTCAATTTCATAGCCGCCTCTTGTTGAATATTCTGACGGTCATATATCCAACTACTTGTTACACCTGGCCATTTTCATTTTCATTTAACATATCCCATGACCTCTATATATATAATCTCAGCACCGCCTATGCAACACAATGCAATATATATACAACATCAAACTCTTCTAGCTGCTCCAAAGCAAAACCTCTGCTTGCCCCTTCCTTCCTTAATTTACAATGACAAAAATGGCGAAAATTTTGCTGGCAGTTGCGGCGGTGGTGGCGGTTGTCGAGCTGGCAATGGCTACAAACTACACAGTCGGTGGGCCAAGTGGCTCATGGAACATACAAACCAACTTGACACAGTGGGCTGAATCTAACACATTCTACGTTGGCGATGTTCTCAGTAAGTTTGTTTTCTCTACAATTCTAAATGAAATTTCAAAGTTTTATTTTGTACATAATATATATATAGCTCTTGACATAGTATCATGAAATTAACGGCTACAAAATATTTTGTTCAGCCTTCAGCTACAGCCCATCGGAACACGACGTGCTCGAGGTGACAGAAGCGAACTTCGAATCGTGCACCACCTCCGATCCGATCTCCACACACACTGATGGCAACACCGTCATCACTCTCACTGAAGTGGGGTCCAGATACTTCATTTGCGGGTTTACCGGCCACTGCTCAGCGGGCCAGAAAGTACAAATCAACGTGGTCTCCGGATCCTCCACTTCACCAGCCCCAACTTCTGGTTCGACCTCTCCAGTTGCATCACCACCAGGTGGCTCCCCCCCAGATTCGGCCGCCACCAGTGTCACGGCTGGTGCCGGGCTTGTATTTGGATTGGCTGCTCTTTTGGCATTTTGAAATGAGACTTGCATGACAGTGTATACTATTGATTTTTTTTTTTTTTCTTTTCATCTTTCTCTATCTACTTATTGTGATAGGATAGCTTGATCCTTGTTTTTTATATACATTTTTATTGGATCTCATATACATTATTTATTTGATGTATTTGGAATAAAAGACAGGCATGGTTATTCATTTATATTCCTGTGTCTTCCATTTGTGTCTGTATATTCAACGATTTTTTTTTTTTTTTTTTTTTTTTAAAGAAAACTGTGAACGACTTATCGCTTGGGCTTTTCTTCGATTTAAATAGGGGCCGGAAAGTAATTAACTTGTTGAAAATTATTTCTTGAGCTAGCTAGGTAGTTGTAATAGGGTAAGTACTTAACTGGTAGAACAGGATATATATATATATATATATATAGAGAGAGAGAGAGAGAGAGATGAGCTATTGTGCTTTGCAAAGTAAAGCGAACGGTTTACTTCGGGCTACTTTTTGGATTTTCAAAGTCCAAAATGTCGATCCGACCGTTCAAGTTGATCTACATATTGAAATGTGCTTGCAGACCAAATTTTACATTTTTTAAAATTTTTTTACTATTTATTAAGGCACTTTGAAAATCGCTGATCACATGGTCCAGAAAAAACAGTGCAACAAAATTCTGGACCATGTGATCAGCAATTTTCAAAGTGGCTTAATAAATAGTAAAAAAATTTCAAAAAATGTAAAATTTGGTCTCCAAGCACATTTCAATATGGAGAACAACTTAAACGGTTCGGATCGACGATTTGGATTTTGGAAATGGGAGTATGAGCGTGAAGTAAAACTTCGTTTTACTTCGCGAAGTACAATAGCCCTACTATATATATATATATATGAGGAGGGATCGGATTACACCTTTTTGGTGATATCGAATTACATCGTCCATTTTAAAGTTTTCAAAGTCCAAACAGTCAATCCAAACCGTTCAATATGATGGATATATTAAAATGTGCTTGCAGATCAAATTTTACATTTTTTTGAATTTTTTTACTATTTATAAGTACTTTACAAAATCGTTGTTTTCAGACCATTGAATTTTTGTACCCATCTTAATAAATAGTAAAAAAATTCAAAAAAATGTAAAATTTGATCTGCAAGCACATTTTAATATATCCATCATATTGAACGGTTTGGATCGACTGTTTGGACTTTGAAAATGGACGATGTCATTCGATGTCACAAAAAAAGATGTAATCCGATCCCTCCTCTATATATATATAAGGATGGACTAGGGTGAGCCGTGGATAAAAACAAGTTTGTACTCTACGCAATATTTTCATTTTGAAAATCCAAACAACCGATCCGAACCGCTCAACATGATCTCCATATTGAAATGCGCTTGGAGACCAAATTTTACATTTTTTTTGAATTTTTTTACTATTTATTAAGCTACTTTGAAAATCACTGATCCGGATGAACAATAAAAAACAGTAAAAAATTCTGGACCAATAAATCAGCGATTTAAATAGCCATATCCTTTTCGAGGGTGGTTAGTTGCACACGTTAGATGGCCATATCCTTTTCGAAGCAGCCTCACAAGTCACACCACATTGTCACATTATCTAATTGCTAGTACACGTAGAGCTGGTTGTATTGAAACAAAAACAAAAACAATAAATGTTGTACCACGTTTAATTAACAAGCGTTTCAACCCCGTAATTAGCGATGTGACATATTATTTTGACAAATCTTAATACTAATTTTCCAAAAATAATTCAAACGTATATGAAAATATATAGAAAGTAAATTATCTAACATTTTACTAATAAATATTTGTCAATAAGTGAGTTATACATAGTTCACAATATGAAATCAATTATTTTATTTTGTGATCATCTACTCAATTTATATATATTTATAGAAATTATATTATTTGATAGTATTCTCTCAATTTAAAAATTAATTTTTTTATGTAATGCATATTTTTATTCCGGAGCAAATATTCTAAAACAATCGTTATATTAATGAGTAATAAAAAATTCAGTTTGAACGATTTGAAAAATTTATATCAAAATAAATATAGTGTTTTCGACATTTAATTGTCAAGTAAACAATTTTTAAATTACATTGAATCAAATTTGATAAAAAAAAATGTTTATTAATATAATGAACACATCTATAATCAACGGACTAGACTTCTACTTTTTTTTGTCGAAATCAAATCCGTCTGGTTAGGTTAATTAGTTAACTTTAAAATAAGGATCCGACTCTGCTGTTTTTCTTAGAGAAAAGCAGGGTTCTGCTTTTCCGATTCCAACCATTCAAAAATTTTAATTCGCGTATCTCGATAAAAAAAAAACTTTTTCATACACAAATCTAAACGAATTTGAATAGTTGGAATCGGAAAAGCAGAACTCTACTTTTCTCTAAGAAAAGCAGCAGAGTCCATTCCTTAAAATAAACGTAAAAAAAAAAAAAAAAATCTCATGATAATGGGAGCTTCACTTTTTTTTTAGAAATCAATTCCATTTAATTTCGAAATGTTGATTTCATGCTTCTCCATCAAAAATAAAAGTTGAAAATTATTTGTCAACAATAGTTTTATACATATATGATAGAAGAGCGACATATATAACTTGATATTGGACATTCAAAGGTCATGGTATAAGAAATCACAATCAAAGTTACGTCGGTCATTTCAAAGATCAATGGCCTTTTTTCAACGTATGAAAAATTTGTGGATTGATTGCTATCAATGTGTCAATCTCCGTGCCCCTGTCTACACTCTACACGCAACCAAGCGAGACAGTATTTATACTGTATTTACACTGGGGCGGATCCAAAGGGTTTCACAGGCAGTTGTTTTATCTGAATTTTGAGTTTTAGCGGAGATTTATCGGTCCCGACTAACTTTGCTCTCTTCTGGAAATTTTTTTGTCCTCCTCTGGACGTTTAATTTGTAATTCGGGTTAAATTTAGAGTTAAAATTGAAATAAATTTGTTGAATTTTGATTGGTAATTAGAAGCATAAGTCAGACCATCAGAAATTATAATTTAAAGTATTAGAAATTATAAGTTAAAACATTATTTTTTATCAAGTACTTTTCAACCAATTAGATTTAAACCGATTCGATATTTTTTGCCCCCCTCTGACAAAAATCCAGAATCCGCCTCTGATTTACATAACAAGGTTGTCACTCGCACGATTTGTGTCGTGACTAGTTTTTGAAAACTTGACACGACACGGCACGTCACGTGGTCACATGAGTCAACACATGATTAGAACCGTTAGATTTTGATCGAATAGTGAATTTAAATTATAAAAAAATAATTAATTGTGACTAAATGTGACAAATATAACTACTTACAACGTGACTAATGTGTCATTACTATTTACATATCGTGAACGTCATTTTAAATTTAATCACAACACAGCGTGTACAAACGTGATTCTGAATTGATGAAGCAAAGGACAGCGGTCAGCGGTCAGCGGTCAGCGGTTATATTACTGTCACTGTCAATGAGATCAGCTAAATGAGATAAAGCAATCGATAATTATCCTGGGTCGAAAATATAAGAAATGGTATCCATCAATCCACACGCTAGAGAAGAGAACTTCTCACTTCTCAGCAGGCCTGAAAGATTATAGTCCAATGAAATTTGAAATATCAACTTGGCCCAAAAAGTTTGGAGAGAAATGGCACATGCAAATTTGGAAAAAAATAAATGAGAGGATCCAATTATAGAGTAGAACTAGGGTGCTCCTAAGCTCACCAAGCTCTTCCGTGAGCACGACTCTAAAACCTATTGAATTGACTTCAAACGACATTTTCAAACCGTTAGATGTTCAATCTATATTAAAATGTGCTTGGAGACCAAATTTTACATTTTTTGGAACTTTTTTACTATTTATTAAGATGGTTTGAAAATCGCTGTTTTCCAATGGTGCAAAATTTTAATAAAAACAGCGATTTTCAAACCATCTTAATAAATAGTAAAAAAATTTCAAAAAATGTAAAATTTGGTCTCCAAGCACATTTTAATATAGATTGAACATCTAACGGTTTGAAATTGTCGTTTGAAGTCAATTCGATAGGTTTTAGAGTCGCGCTCACGAAGGGCTTGGTGAGCTTAGGAGCACCCTAGTTCTACTCCCAATTATACTTTTTTTTTTTTTACACATATTGACACTATTTTTTATAAGTCAATTTTGTAAATTCAAAATTCAAACAATCGATCCAGACCGTTAAACATGATCACCATATTAAAATGTGCTTAGAGATCAAATTTTACATTTTTTTGAATTTTTTTACTATTTATTAAGATGGCTTTAAAATCGTTGTTTTTTAATAGCTTGAAAACAATAATTTTGTAACTATCTTGATAAATAGTAAAAAAATTAAAAAAAATATAAAATTTGATCACCAATCACATTTTAATATATTCATCATATTGAACGATTTGGATCGACTATTTGAACTTTGAAAATAATAAGTGTCAAAATGTGTCAAAAAAAAACCGGTGTAATCCGATCCTCCTCAGAATAAAATATAGGTTTCTGCTCTCCGATTCCATATCCTCAGAGGTAACAGAATATTTCTGTTTGATCACGGCCGTCCGAGGTGGAATGGAACGCACTAGAACGCTTTAATAGTCGTGCGGATTCTGATTTGACGGATCAGATCCAAACAGAAATATTATGTTACCTTAAAAGTATCATACGATAGGCGATAGCTGATATTGTAAAATGAGTGAGGCTATGGTGCTATGCATAGCACGGATGGCTAGTGTACTACGGCTCAATATGGTACTTTTTAAAATCCTAACGGTCGATCCGACCGTTCAATGTGATAACCATATGAATATGTACTTGCAAACTAAATTTTATATTTTTTCGAATTTTTTTACTATTTTTTCAGATAGGTAGAATTTTGATGGTCCAGAATTTTCAAAAAACACTGATTTTTCTACCTATCTAAAAAAATAGTAAAAAAATTTGAAAAAATATAAAATTTAGTTTGCAAGTACATATTCATATGGATATCACATTGAACGGTCGGATCGACCGTTAGGATTTTAAAAAGTACCATATTGAGCCGTAGTACACTAGCCATTGGTGCTATGCATAGCACCATAGCTAAAATTTAAAACCTCTGTCAGAATCTCTAGTATTAAAATTCCGAACATTATCTTCTAAAATTCCGCAGCTATTCTCTTCTTGTGAGATCATACATATTCGCACTGAGCATTGAATGGAACTCTGCTTCGCCCGCGTCTGTAACTGTACTTGCAACCATGAAACCCAAAATTTGAGCAACTTGCCTCTCTTCTATTTCCCCGCTTTCAAAAATTTCACAAAGATTAGGCCTTTTCTTGGTTTTAGTCCAATTTCAATTGCGAAGAAGACAGAGTCGTGGCCTCTTCATTGTCTCCTCAAACCAAAACCCGCACCAATTCGCCGTCCATCAGTGCTGGAGCCACAATCCTTGCAAGAACCGGCACCTCCTGTAATGGGTTTAGACCCGGCTTGCTTTTGCGACCAGCTAGAGTATTTCGTCATCTCAAAGGATTACACAGAGGCCCTTGAATTGTTTGAACAGGTGCCAGACTGCATTAAGATCCCTCCAAACACCTATTATGCTTTGATCAATGCATGCATAGCATTACGCTCACGCCGATATGCCAAGTTGTTGGTAGCCAGGTATCTATACGAATATGTTTCTGATTCTGATTCTGATTCAGATTCAGATTTCAATATTTCGGCTCATTCTGATTTTGACATATATCTGTACAATCGCTTCATTTTTCTCTTTATCAAATGCGGGCTCATATATAGAGCCCGTCGAATGTTTGATAAAATGCCCAAGAGAAATTCTACTTCTTTTAACATGATGTTGTATGGTTTTGTTTTCTTTGGTAAGTATTTAGAGGCCATAAAGTTGTTTCTGTGGATATGGAAAAGAAGACCTGAAAGGGGGCCCCACAAATTTGTCAGTGTAGTAAATGCATGTGCTGGCTTACCTGTAGAATCTCTTGGCCGTCAATTGCATGCAATTGTGGCCAAGGAAGGTTATTTTGATGATAATTCCTATGTTTTATGTGCTTTGATTGACATGTATGCGAAATGTGCCTGCATAGAAGACGCTCAGAAGCTCTTTGATTCGATGCCTGAGAAAACCCTTGTATGTTGGAACACAATGATAGCAGGTTTAGCCTTTAATGGGCTTAGCGAGGAGGCTTTAGATTTGTATAATGAGATGAAAAGCACCAAAGTTAGAATGAATAAGTTCACCTACTCAACCGTAATTACGGTTTGTGCTAGGTTAGGCTCGATCGAGCAGGGTAAAGAAATTCATGCAGCTTTACTACAAAATGGGTTTGGGTTAAATCTGGCTGTGGGAACAGCTTTGGTAGACCTTTATGGCAAATGGGGCAGAACGGAAGATGCATACGGTGTGTTCGACCAATTGCCACGTAAAAATGTGATTATATGGAATGCTTTGATTGGTGGTTATGCATACCATGGCATGGGTTGGATGGCCATCAAAATGTTTGATCGAATGGTCAAAGAAGGGTGTGCACCGAATCATGTAACTTTTCTAGCTGTGTTGGTTGGATGTGCCTATTCTGGAATGTTGGGCAAAGGGAGGAGCATTTTTGAAAATATGCAAAAGGAATATAATGTGAAGCCACGAGCAATGCACTACGAATGCATTGTGGATTTGTTAGGAAGGAAAGGGCTTTTACAAGAAGCATTGGATTTGATACAAGAGGCACCATGTGGTCCCACAAGAAACATGTGGGCTGCATTTCTCAGGGCTTGCCGGGCCCATGAAAATGAGGAGCTAGGGTTATATGCGGCTGAGAGACTTTACTGCATGGACCCCAGAAAACTCTCCAATTATGTTGTATTGCTCAATTTGTACATTAGGAGGGGTAGAATGCAAGATGCAAAGAGGGTCGTAGATACACTTACAGAACAGGGTTTTGAGCTAAGTGTTTCATATACTTGGATTGAGGTGAAGAAAAAACCATACCTGTTTTTCACTGGTGACAAGTCACACCCACAAAGTGCCTATATTTATGAAAAGATTGATGAGTTGATGCAAGAGATTGAGAAAGCTGTTCCTGTTGGTGAGATAGTGAAGTGTGTTTTACCAGATGTCAGTGAACAAGATTTGGCGGCTCATTCAAACCACAGTGAGAAATTGGCAGTTGCTTTTGGGTTGATTGGTACACCAGAATATGCACCATTACAACTTCTGCAGCCACACAGGATTTGCGAGCATTGCCATGCTTTTATTGAAATTGTTGGGTCAATTACCCAGCGAGATATTGTGATTAGAGATGCTAGCAGGTTTCACCACTTTAGTGAGGGAAAGTGTTCTTGTGGGGGTTATTGGTAAAAAAATTTACCTTCATTTTTGATGAAATTGTGGAGAAAGTGTAGTTAGGAGTTCCTTTAGATAATTTATAGGAATTTTGTAGAACTGTACATGTAGGCAGGTAGCTATATGTACATATAGGAGTTATATTGAATTTTGTCATCCCTGTTGTTGTTTTATTCTGTTTGCTGTTCTCTTTTTTGAAATTCCATGACAGTAGCTGCCAGGATCATTGCAATTGCAATTCCATGACAGTAGCTCGTATTTTGATAATGTAGTTATTGCAAAAAATGAATTACACGGATTACCTTCTTTGTGTTAACATGAAATAATGCTGATTCCTGTGATGCGAGAAAGTTATGGTTTAAATTGTGCAAGACTAAAGTGCTGTGCTGTTGGCTTATGAATTCTATTGCAAATTTCCGGAAGTTGTCAGTTGCAGAAGTAACTTGAAGTACTGGTGCATAATTGGTTGTTCTATCACTAGAGGAAAACAGGATTTGTAGTCTTTCTAGTTTGTATAGAGATTAATATTGCATTACAGCAGTTAATAATATACTCAATACTTGAACGTGATAATTGATAATCATCAGAACATAACAGTGAATTGATTTCTATCTACTACATTAAAAAAGTTGAATTGTGATGTTAAAAAAAGTTCAATATGGATGATAATGATAATTGACCCATACTGGTACAAAGAATTCACAAGTTTGGACCACAAAGAGGGGGAAGGCAGGTATAGTTGTATAGAATCAGAGGAGATGTATGCAAAACAAACTCATTTTGAAGGCTAGTGAATTATTGTTATTTTAATTAGACTATATATTTCAAATTTTGGATTCCAGTTGGTCAATTTTGATTTTATTTAATCCAAATTGGCATAGTCTATGAAAGGATCAAATACTTATGAACTCTGAATTATACCCCTAACTTTCTGCAATTGTATATTCTCTTGTGCATATAGCAATTTCGTATCTTGTTCTACTATTACTTTTGGTGGTCTCTTTCAATCAATATTCAATAGGCAATTGTGCATATAAAACTAATTTTCAAAACAATAAACCTATATATATATGTATATATATATATATATAGTGCTGGGCTTAGCTACTTCATGGAGTAAAACGACTTGGTGCTCCACGCCTCATTATTTTCATTTTGAAAATCCAAACGACCGATCCGAACCGCTCAAGTTGTTCTCCATATTGATATGTGCTTGGAGACCAAATTTTACATTTTTTGGAATTTTTTTACTATTTATTAAGCCACTTTGAAAATCACTGATCTGGCGGTCCAGAAATTTTTACTGTTTTTTACTGTTCATAAGGATTTTCAGATTTTCAAAGTGGCTTAATAAATAGTAAAAAAATTCCAAAAAATGTAAAATTTGGTCTCCAAGTACATTTCAATATGAAGAACATGTTGGAAGGTTCGAATCGACTATTTGAACTTTGAAAATGAAGATATGACGTGAAGTACAAAGTCGTTTTACTCCATGAAGTAGCTAAGTCCATCTCTATATATATATATATATATAATAGTTTAGAACTTAATTACCCATTAATTTGATCGCTTCATCATGAAACTTAACCTAACTTATAACAAACTATTTAAATTGAAATTAAGTCGACAACATATCAATAATAGTTTCCAATTACTTTCCGGTGGCACAACAACAACTACTATAGAAAATATATTTTTATGTAAACAAAATTGAACAATTCTATGTGCACCCTTCCTCTCAACCGAATTCAGATCCTCCCCGGTACCGTAATAGGGAATCTTTTAGAATTAGTGGATCTGGACCGTTCTTTTCAACTTGGTACGAATCTCAAATTCCAATAATACTACCTCCTGTGATGGTGCGAATCTCAAAGCGGCTGGGAGTTAATCTCAAACCGTAAAGTGAGGGGAATCTTTTACGGTACATGAGAGGATACTTTTCCCCCTCAACCTACTTCCGCCCTAATAGCCACCGCTCTCTGTTATAGTTTTCTTTAGAATCTCATTCCTTAGGAACATGTTTACTATATTAAATCATGCTAATAATAAAAATAATTGTATATTTATTTTTGAATGAAGAATAATTTAAATGAGATAAAGATTATATGTTATGCTTTTATTATATCCATCTATCAAATATAATCATATGATACTAGAGTCTCTCTTTATTCTTCTGTATTTTCTATAAAATATGCATAGATATACTTGAATAGAGGGCTTGAATAACTCACGTGAGATAAAAATTATCTTCATATTTTTTTTTTTATCAAATTTGATTATACGAGATAAAAAGTTATTTTATCCTCTTTATCCTCCTACCTAACAACATAGTTGGAGAAGAAAAGAGAAACGGCCAAATAAAAAATTTGGGAGAAATTTCGTGTATACTCAAAAATCTCAATTACTTATTTTCTCTTTTAAAATTGATAATATCATATTTATCCTTCTAAATTTCAGAAACTCGTAAATTTATTCAAATTATTGATCTTTTTATGAAAACTCATTTTAAATTTATAAAATGCCCATTTTACCATTTATTAAAAAATAAAAATAGGTAGTTTGTATTAGAAAAATGAATAGTTTTCTAGATGAATAGTTCATTTATCTAATTATGATGCATACACAATGACATTTAGGCATACACTTATGTAGGGTGTTCATCAGGTCATGTTTAATAGTTCGGTTCGGTTTTGTTTAGAAATTTTAAAACCGGTTCAATCGAACGGACCGAAATTTTGAAACACATCTCCCATCCGAACCAAGCATTTAAAAAATTACAAAATAATGATATTACTTGTACTGTTTAAAACCGATTAAACCGAACCAAACAATTTTTTTTATTCATCTTTAAATAAATTAAAAAAGTTACAAAAAATGATTATTTTTATGATTAACATCCAATTTTGGTCCAACCGAACAAACCGAAATTTACTTCGGTTTGATTCTTATTCTATTTCGGTTTAGTTCGGTTTGATTTTTGAAAACCGAATAAAAATTTGGTTTGGACCGAACCGATCCGATGAACACCCCTACACTTGTGTGTATGTCACAAGTAAGAACATACAAAATTTGATCTCATAACCGATCAATTAGAAGACTGCATATTTTTCTTAGATAGGCTACATATTTTTTTATAAATGGTAGAATGAGCACTTTATAAATTTAAAATGAATTTTAATAGAAAAGTCAATAAGTTGGGTAATTTGTGAGTTTTTGAAATTTAGAAGGGTAAATATGATATTATGAATTGTAGAGCTGGTATACATAATATCGATATTTTTGAGGGGTGTACACGAAATTTTTCAAAAAATTTGCAAGTGAGAGAAAAAAATCTAATAACAGCAAAATACAAGGTGGGTTGGGTAATAAATACTTGCACTTGCAACTTGCAACTTGCGAGAAACAAAGGATTCGCCCTCTCAGCATTGAGCATTCCTTCCTAAGCCCCATCACCATTCACCACCACCAAGTGAACTCGGCGTGTCATCGGATGGAATCATAACCTCCTCCATTCCTCTCAAGCGCCGATGTCTCCGTTCCCTTTCTCACTCCATCCTCCTCCCATCCCTTCTTTCCCTCTCCACCAACCTTCTTGCAGACCTCTCCATTCCCTTTCTCTCCGCACTCTCCATTTCCCTCTCCTTGCCTACCCCCCTCGACATCGTCACCGCCATCTCCACCCCCATTCCAACCTCCTCCTCCGTTCCTTCATCCCTTCCGCTCTCCCCTCTTCCAGTTCCGGATCTGAACCCGCCCAACTGCAATTCGACAATGTTAAGAGAGGATTAGGTCGGCTGCTGGTGATTGCTGCTGTGTGTGGATTAACTGTGGCGAGGTGCCAGAGAGGAATTGCAGCTGAAAATGCTGTCCTCAGCTCAGGTCGGTCGATCCTGGCCGAGTGGTGGCCGAAAATTCAGCAGATTTTACAGCTTTTTAGAGAGCAGGGTTTAATTCTGGCAGCTCTTCTCAGCCTCTCTGCTTTCTTTTCCATGGCTGAGACTTCCATTACCACTCTCTGGCCTTGGAAGGTTTGGCTTCTATACTGTCAATAAATTACAAAGCTCACAGTACCAGAAAGAAGGGAACAACTTACGTACATGCATACAGTAAAAAGGAAAGATTATTTTTTATGCAGTAATTGGTACTGATATTATAAAGGGACTCTTACATACATGTATGCAGTAAAATACTGAGCTAGTCTGCCCAAATTAAACAGTTTTACTCAAATTCGATAGGATATGTCATATTAATGCTCAAATTTCCTTTGAGATTGACCTTTTCCAAGGTTCATCTTCTTTATATATAGGTTAGAGCTATAAATTTCATTGCATAGTGAACACTGTTTTAGTTACCTTGTTTTATTTCTGTCTCTTAAAATCAGGTGCGTGAATTGGCAGAGAAAGAGCCAGAGAATGGGGTCTTCAGAATGCTTCGTGGTGATGTCACTCGCTTCCTGACCACCATTCTCATTGGCACTACGTAACATTTTTATTTTCTTTCAGTTTAATACCACCAAGAATAAAAACAAGTATTTCACAATAACCATTGTTCCACTGTATAACAGCACTTGTTCTAATTTAAGCTCCAACAGGCTTCCAGAATCCATTTCTTACAAAGAAAATGTTTCTTCAGTTTTGGTTATTAAACTTATTACAGCACCATTATTTGTGATGGACCTGTTTGATTTTGAATCAAAATTGGTCATTCTTTTCCTTGCATGACAATTCATAACCTCATGCCTTTGTATTTTCTTGTTATTATTGCATTAAGATAGTAATAGCAATAACTTATTTGTATGTTCTTTGCCAGGCCTGACCCCATAGCGTGCAACAAGAATTAACCATTTCAGCCTTGAGAACTATCTATATTTGGTTTACTTTAGTATGGTAATTGCATTGGTGTTAGAAGTAACCAGTAATGTACAAGACCTACAACTGCATTGCTTATTTTATCCAATATAACAACCTCATTGTAGGCATTTGTTTTCGATTTGTAATCAGGGTGGTTAACATTGGTGCTACAGCTCTTGTCACAGAAGCAACCACAGCTATTTTTGGTGAGGCAGGGGTTAGTGCAGCAACTGGTGTCATGACTGTATGCCTTCTCCTCCCGTTCCCTGAAAAATATTGCAAAATGAATTGCTTAATTTCTTTGCTTGTTCTAACTTACTTGAACTCAGCTCTAGCTGAGTTCTCAATGAACTATGAAGATTTAAAACTTCCATGTTATGCTGCCCCCCAAAAAGAAAAAGAAAAAGAAAACCTACTGTTGTTATGCTGCTCAGTACATTACCTGGTAAGCACAGTGTTGATCAAACTATTATGTTTGTGAGAAGAATTTAATAATTAAGCCCCAGTTCAGGCCGAAAAATAGATCTGCAAAAGATCCCAAATATAGAAGGGGGAAAAAAATAGGACAAAAACATTGATTCCACTCTGACATAAATCTATGTCATTTCAGGTATTAGTGTTACTCCTAACTGAAATTACCCCAAAAAGCTTAGCTGTTCACAATGCCACAGAGGTGGCCAGAGTTGTTGTAAGGTGAGATAAGTTTGTTGGACAAAGATGGCACATTCGTTTTACTTTTTGTTCATACTTAATAGGATTTTTATTTATCATTTGGGGTTTTGCAATTAGGTTAGGCCGGTTGCATGGCTTTCGCTTATATTGTATCCAGTGGGGAGGGTTGCAACGTTTCTCTCCATGGGAATGCTCAAGATGTTAGGCCTGAAAGGTGCAAGGTATCGCCATTCATTTCCAACCTCTTTGACATTTTTATTTCACCAAGTTTTATATGAGGTTTGATTGAAACATAAGCAAATCAAGTTCAAACCAAAGTGACTGTAGATAATCATTGTGAAACTTTTGAAAAATACTCAAGAAGTCGGTGCTTGGATTCCTTGCTAATGCCATGCCACGTGTTTTAGACATTTTGCTTTTTGAAAGATAGTACCTTCATTAGCTACCTGTTTCATTTCAAAAAGAAAGAACAAAGTCTAATACAAAGAGACCTAAAAGAATTAAAAAAAAAAAATAACTATCGCACGATTTCCCACCTTCAACAAGCAGCCCTACAAACCTTATTCCTGTGCAAATCTCTCAACCTCAGCATCAAGTGTGTATTTATAATAGCCTAAAATATTAGAAATAAAATCCTCATATTAGAGTAAATATTGCCATCAAATCAAAGTTAGAAACCATGTATATACATATCCTATTACTAGCAACCCTATGGAAGAACGCTTATACACACCCATCTTTCAAGGTTCAACCAATGAGTAATAGATCTTTGTTTCCATTTATTTTCTGTTTCAAATATATGTCACTAATATTATTCTTATTATTTGACCAACTTTGTCTATCAACATCAGATAATTCTGTAATTTACTCTTAAACATTCTAAACTATAAAGTCTTTATTTTTTCCTTTTTATATATCCCCACAAATATTATCACTCCACCTTTTGTAGTGCCCTGAACACGATTTGCATTTTTCTATTCCAACTTTTGCCAATATCAGGTTTCAAATTAAAACTATTCCACCATTTATGAATTTTAAGAGTAAAAATCTTCCTGGTTTTTAGGTTTTCTCAAAGCAAAAATTGCTAGACTTAATACAATCACGCCAAATATGTTGTTTGTTGTTTTTATGTAGTTTTGTTTCTCTTGTTTCTGGTCTATTCATGTAGTGAACCATATGTTACTGAGGATGAACTAAAGTTAATGCTTCGTGGAGCCGAACTAAGTGGAGCTATAGAAGAAGAAGAACAAGTACTCATTTTGTTAATGCTATTTTATATTTTTGCAAGGTTCTAAATAGTGATTATCGCGTCTAAGCAGAATGGCTAAAAAACGCTATAGCTCCGCTATAGCTAGCCATAGTGCCGAAAACGGCTGAAGCGCTATAGCTTTTAAGGTCCGAAAATGCTATAGCGCCGCTATTTAGAACACTGTATTTTTGTGATCATATCTATTTATTTAGTCAGTGTTCTTACTATTTATCCCAAGTGGAGCATTAAATCAGTTTTTTTTGTTTAATGTTTACCGAAACTCCATGATCAGCATGGTTTTAATCTACACTGTACTTTGGACATATATTCTAGTGAATTATTATTGATGAAGTTTATCTTCTTAGGAAAGTTTTTTTTTTTTTTCTGAACTTAACAGTTGTTGGCCAACTTGTCGGCCAAACAATGTTGATGATTGACCATAACAGTTGTTGTTTGTTAAAAATAGGATATGATAGAGAATGTGCTAACGATAAAAGATACACATGTGAGAGAAGTAATGACACCTTTGGTTGATGTTGTGGCCATAGATGGCGGTGCAACTCTCATCGATTTTAAAAATCTGTGGGAGATACACCAGTACTCTAGGTAACTAATTTTTAGTCACTAGTTGGATTATAATGGTAGTTACTAGTATAGATTATCCAAATTTGATCGGTTTTTTTTTTTTTTTTCTTTCTGTACTCCAGAGTTCCTGTGTTTGAGGAGCGAATTGATAACATTGTTGGCATTGCTTATGCAATGGACATGCTTGAACATGTTGAACAGGTTTTGTATCTCATTCTCTATTCCAGAATTTGGTTGTCTCTTATTTGTTAAACCATACTTCTTTCTCAAATTTGAAGGTTGAGAAGTTGAAGGACATTACTGTGAAGGAAATGGCTCATAAGCCTACCTACTTTGTTCCAGGTAAGGTATCAATTCTCTCTCTCTCTCTCTCTTTTTTGAATAACTTGGCAGCGGCCAATTCTCTCTCTCTCTCTCTCTCTCTCTGTACCTCATAAAATTGGGTGATGCAGATTCAATGTCTGTATGGGATTTGCTGAGGGAGTTCCGCATAAGGCAGGTACACATGGCTGTCGTTCTCAATGAATATGGTGGCACTGTTGGTGTATGTTATCTTCGGCCCTTTTTCTTATTTTACTTCGTTACATTAACTTTTTTTCTAAAATGAAGTGGGATCCTTCTGTTAATTTGTTGTGATTTTTTCAGATTGTGACACTAGAAGATGTTGTTGAAGAAATTGTTGGGGAAATTTTCGATGAAAATGACTCTAAAGTTGGTTAAGAAAATAATATGTTGTTGATCAATTTTTTATCCCATTTGTTGTTGTCCTGTTGATAACTCTTTTAAATATGTAGGAAGAAATACAGAAGAAAACAGGATATATAGTGATGAGAGAAGATGGTGCATTTGACGTGGATGCAAATACATCAATTGATCAGCTTTCTGATGACCTCAATGTCAAAATTCCTGAGGTTAATTTTCCTTTTCCCTATGCAATAATCAATAATGGGTTGAAGATGCTACTACCAAGTTTTCAAAAAAAATAATGGGTTGAAGATTTATCTGTTACCCAAAGGTATAACCATGTTAGATTTTATTAATTAAGATACACCTAATCTATCCTTATCATTTTTGAGTTATTTATGAGGTTTTGCAGTGTACGTGTCAGATTGTCTGATGATCGAAATACTATCATTGTTTTGGTATACTACTGTTCATTTTTAAATAAAAATGGTGAATAGGGACATCAATATGAGACGGTGTCAGGGTTTGTATGTGAGACATTTGGGTACATACCGGAGGAAGGAGGTAGAACGGTGGTGATATTAGAGAAGGCCAACAATGAAGAAGAGAATGGCTACCAAGAAAAGGCTGACAATAACCACAACCCTGATGACAACCACAATAATCATGAGAAACACCAGGCTTTCGAAATTGAGGTTTCTCCCCGTCTTCCCTCTTTTCCTCTCACATGAGTGCACATATGCACACTGTATCTGTTTATGTTGTGATATTGTGTGAATTGTCTATTACCCAGTTTTAGTGTGTGAATTTTTTTTCTGAGAAGTAGGTAGTATAGCTTACAAGTAAATCCAGGAACTCTGGCATGAACTATGTAGCAACTTGAAGTGTCCTGACTAGAACAGTAACCCATTCTTAATCTGAATATTTGACTGCCTCAAAGTTCAACTTGACAACTTAATCAAAGCCTGATTCACCTGAAAATGTTCTTTCTCCAACTTTCGTGCTTAGCATTCAACTCTCTCTTTTTCTTACAATGAATCAAATTAAATTCAGATCATAGAAGCTAATGAAAGAAAGGTGGGCAAGGTGCTTTTCAAACCGATAAGTAGTGACAGTGCTGTGGCTAAGAATAACAAGGGAATGAAGCGGCTAGTCAACACCAAGGTGATCAAGCGCAAGAAACAAACCCAAGGAGATGATGGAGATGAAAACACTTCCTCTCTTGAATATGAATCAGATGATGGTGCCCTCTCTACCTCTCCCGAGCAGCTTCTAATAGTCACCCCTGAAAGACCTGCCTCTGTAAAAAATGATGAGACTAATCAATAATGTAGAAAGTAAGGGAAAAAAAAAAAAAAAAGCAATTGGGAGTAAAAAGAAAATTTTGCAAAGATAATCCCCGCGCTGAGTTTGGGGATCAGTAACAACCCTATTGGAAATGAGGTAAAATTTTCATGATTATGAAGGAATTTGATTAATAATTGTTCTGCTTAGGGTTGGGTAAAGAGCTGGGTGGATGAACCTCCCAAGGCAAATTATTATTAATTTTTTTGTGCTTGTTATCGTTCTCTCTAGCTAGAGCTATTTCAACTGAGTGAAATTGCTAATGAAGGTGACATAGTTTGGGGGTTATTCTCTACTTATGAAGGGCAAGGTTCGTAATAGGGAAGTTTGTAGTGCACATTGTTTTGTTAATTAGTGTTAGTTGCGTGTATAAATTTAATAAGGGATGGAGATAGGACATTCTCCATTGCATTTCCTCTACTAAAGGATGCAATGCAAGCTTTGATTATCTCTTTTTTTTTCTTATATTAAGATTTAGAATGTTTAGGAAGATATTGGGATGGCCCCCACCTTTCCAAAAGCAACTGACCTTCCTGTTGGTTGTTTGATTGCTTGATTCCTTGAACCTTAATAATTGGCTTATATTTATTCTTCCCAAAGAGTCTCCCATCATATTCCCTAGCTGTTCTCTGCTACCATGACTGTTTTCTTACATTTGGCAAAACTTATTTTATATAGAAAATTGAAACTGATGCTATTAAAATTAATAGAGATTTGAGAGTTCGATTCCAAAAAAAGAAAACCAAAATTGTTGATATCTGTCATGCAGTTTTGATCAAGTCAAACTAAAATTATTAAGAATGGATATCCTTGATAATCAACTAGTTTGATAATATTGATGATGTCTTTTAAAATCATATCAAAAAAATATAAAAATATAAAAAATGATAGATATGTTGTCCTCTTTATAAAAAATGATAGTATTTTACAAAACTGTTGATTTCATACCATTGAATTTTGTACCCATTTTAATAAATAGTAAAAAAAATGTAAAATTTTATCTCCAAGCACATTTTAATATAAGAGATCATGTTGAACGGTTTGGATCGACTGTTTGGACTTTGAAATTATATTGTAAAATGTTGTGACTATAAAATGTTGTAAGTGGATCCCTCCTCTTAATAATTTATCATGTATGAATCATTTGACTGGAGGATGTCTTACGAGATACCTCTTTTTTTTTTTCTTTTTTTTGGCATTTCAGCTCTTTCAAACTCACCATATATTGTTTTTCAAATGATCCTTCTTTATTTTAATGCATTCATTTTTCATCATTTTTTACCGCTTGACTTTTACTAAATGAATTAAAAAATTCAAAATTTTACATGTACACACATTACTCGTGAAGTAGATCGGTTTCAATAGTTTAGATCCGTCGTTTGAAACCAATTTCATAGATTTTGAAGCTTGTGCTCACTAAGTCCTCTTGATGAGCATAGTACGCGCTAGCTTTACTCGAGTTATTTTGGCAATTATATTTAATAAAAATTACAATAATCAACAAAAATATTGTCAAAATAAAAAAAAAAGTAAAATTGCAAAAAATATCTTTTATTGTTTTATAGTCTCGATAATAAATTTGATGTAATTTAAAATTTAAAAATCATTTGGCGGCTAACTAAATATCAACAAAACTAAAGTGTTTCATTTTTTTAATCACTTGATCATGACACAATCATTTGATAACGAAGCTGTCAAATTAATTAAAGGTATGATTTTTTTTATTTTGATAATTATTTTTATCAATTATCATAGTTTTCAACTTAAAGTTTGCTGATAATATGTCATGACCCGTATGACCCGTATGACCAAAGTATGTACAAATTAAAACAGACTCAAATCAGAGAGGAATGCGGCACACAATACAAACAGTTCTCAAATTAACTTATTTATGATAACTATTTTAATCCTTACTCTTATTACAAGTTTAATTGACGTGATTTCACGACCCAAAAGCTACAACTAGAGTGAAAAAAACGTGCCGTGATCAGGGGGGAGATGGTTACTATGGCCAGGGGTGGCTAAGCCACCCCAACATTTTCAAAATTGTTTACCAAGTACTTGGAATTTTAATTGAAAAAATTATTTTATAGGTGTTAGCCTCCTCCATGTAGAATACAAAAAAAATTAAAGGGGTTGAACAAAAAAATGACATGTCCCTTCAAAAAAATTAACGCTTCAGTTTTCCAATCAAGTGAAAAAACGGCATCTTTAACCGTGTAAAAAAATATAAATAATTAGAAAGTTGTTGAAAAATGGAAAGATCAATAATATAATAGGAAAAAAATAGCAATTAGGGGTGTTCAAACGGTTCGGTTTGTTCGGTCTTCAACCGAACTGAAAAATTTCAATTTAAATGGTTCGGTTTTTCGGTTTAAATGGATCGGTTCGGTTGAAATTTTGAATTATTTCGGTTTAAATGGATCGGTTCAGTTTAGACTTTTCAAAACCGACTAAACCGAACCGACCAAATTATATTGGTTCAAGTATGATTTATATTTTGTTTGGTTCAATCACTGCTTCCTTTCTTTCATTTTAGTTTAGATATTTTAAAACATCTACATATTTTATATGGAATTGAACAACTTATGTATGAACATGTATAATTTTCGTTAATAATGACACCAATAGGTTTACTTTGGTTTGAACCGGACAAACCGAAATTTACTTCGGTTTGTTCGGTTCGGTTCTTAACTGGTTTATAAGTTTAATCGGTTTGGTTCGGTTCTATTTTTGAAAACCGAAAAAAAGTTTGGTTTGATCATTTTAGTTCGATTTCAACTGAACTGACCGTTTGAATACTCCTAATAGCCATGCTAATTTGGGAGACACGGTTACCAAGTATCTGAAAGAAAAAAAAAAAAGGAAGTTATTGGAATTTTTTTTTAAATGCACGGTCATCCCAAATTTTTTTATTGATGTTAGGTATTTATTGTATTTTTATGAAATCAAATAGCGATCTTGTGTTATATAGATTTTGATTTTTATTAAAATATTTTTTAAATATATAATGTTTAGTCGGTTAGCCTCCCCTATACTCAAAGTCGAGTTTCGCCTCTGGGTGTGACTAACACGCTGTGACTTTGGTCTGGTGTCGTGTCGTACTATGACCAAGTTAATTTTTCATGTGCCGGGACCAAAATGTCAAGGGGTGGTCACGGCACACAATGGTTACGCCACGTGAGTCACGTCGTGTCCAAACATGTCGTGACCAAACGTGACTCACGCATGACTCGCGTGACCATTTTATCATAATTTAAGTTAGTTTATTCAAGATTCACCATTTAGTCAAGATCTAACGGTCCTAATTACATGTGACTCGCGTGACCACGTGCCGTGCTGTGATTAGATCTTTCGCGTGACGTGCCATACCTGCCAAATTTTCAAAAGATGATTACAGCACACGAATTGTCACGGTACGGGACACGCGAGTCACGACATGTAACCGACATGCGTGCAGTGTCGTTCTGTGCCATAACCGTGCCGTTCTGTGACAGAGCCGGCTCCGCCGTACCATTTTTCCAACTCTAGCTACAACTTTGATATTTTACATTTATATGATTTGGGAGTCTATGATGAGCATAATTGGCTTGTAATGAATTATTATCCAGTAAGTCCATCAAAAGTCTTCTAAAAGCTGATACGTTGAGACCTTGTGCAATTTGATGTATAATTATTGTATTACATGTTAGATCTGTTGGCTAATTAATTTAAGGTGTTTAGAAGTATTTAATCATTCATTTTCATGTCATGTAGTAGTGGGGGTTGGTTGTTTAAAATGTGGTGGTAGTGTAATTTGCTATATATGTATATATTTTGGAGTAGAATATTTAAAATGTGGTGGTAGTTTAATTATTTATTAATTATAATGATTATTCGAACTATCCACTGACACGAATATTAAAATTAATCATTTTTAATTAATTTGATTAGTAAATTTCGATCCACTTTTTTTTTTTTTATTATCCGAAACAAATAATCTAATTTCTAACCATAAATAAAATAAGAAACCCTAAACCCCGAGGCAACGAGGAAAAGAATCTCTGAATTCGTATCCTCTGAATTAACTCAAAAGGGAATCTTTTGAGTTAATGTATCTGGACCATTCGATCCTCTTTAAGATCTGTGCGAATTAGATCCGCACTAATATTAAAGGACCCCTCTGTTAAAATCAGATAGCCGGATTGACTTCGTTTAATATTAGACGGTCGAGATGCATTAACTCAAAAATTTCCCTTTTGAGTTAATGCAGAGGATACGTGTTCAGAATTCACTGAGGTCCCTCCCTTGTTTAACAATAAATATCTCTTTCTGCCCTCTCACCTTATCTCCATTCTCCGCTCTCACTCTTTCGCTACAATGGCTTCGCTTACCGCACTTTCTTCTCTACCCCGCCTTAAAACCCTAACCCTAACACACCCCGGTTCCAAGCCCAGGTTCTCTCTCCTCTCTCTTTCAACCCCTTCTCCAATCACCTTCCCCCTCCTTTCCCTCGCCTCGCGCCGCCCCTCCTCTCTACTCGGAGCTGTGGGCAACGGCTCCACTGTTAGCACCGACGAAAATCAGCCCATTTTCTTACCAGGGTGTGACTATAACCACTGGCTCATTATTATGGAGTTCCCCAAAGATCCCGCTCCAACTAGAGAAGAAATGATCGACACCTACCTTCAAACACTAGCTACTGTCCTTGGCAGGTAAATTGCAGTTTAGTTCCTATAGATGTGTTCCTTTTGCATTTTTAAGTAGGTACTAGCAAACATTCCTGAAAGAATTTTGAGCTCTCCCTTTCTTCAGAGATGGATATTATGTGCTGACTGCTGCTTTAACTTTCTTCTTTTTGTTTTTCTCTTTTTAGGTCGGTTTGTATACATCTAGTTGCAATTTGATTGCGTCAATGATAGATTGGGTATACTGATACTGAATTGGGTTTAAATGTGGCATAATTAAATAATTAGAGGGTTAAGCAAAAATTGAATCAGAATAGGTTTGTTAAGACAATTTAAGTTTCTTTAGGGTTAGTGGGGCTGTGGGGCATAGTGGTTTTTTTTTTTTTCCTTTTTATATAATAAAGTAAGGGTTTAAACCGCACCTTTGTTATACTGAACAAAAATGTATATTTGGTTAAGTTGCAGATAGCTTCAGTAGTGTTTAGTTTACAAGTAAAACAGTTTGGTTGTGGCAGCAAGTTGCCTGTTGTGATGTAGTGCTTGTTAAGTTTTTGCCCAATTCTTTAAATTTTTTTCTTATTGAGCCAAGTGAAGTCCTTGTTAGTCCTCTTTGGAGGCAAATTGCGACTGTCCGTGAAATTTAAATTTGCCTCTAGTGTACATGGTTGCTTTTCATAAGAAAATTTATATTTTGACTGCTTTGTCTTCTTGTTATTTCCAGATTGTTCATTTAACTCAGTTTTAGTCTGTGCATTACCCTAATTAATTCTTTGTGTAGCATGGAAGAAGCAAAGAAGAATATGTATGCATTTAGCACCACCACCTACACTGGTTTCCAATGTACTGTTTCTGAAGAAACATCTGAAAAATTCAAGGGTATGTGTTATTTAATGTGGAATTGAGAATTTTTATAATTTGGGCTCAGATGAGTGTTTACTAGTACAATAATCTGGTACAATGGTATCTGACTGAATCCAGAATTTTAGGTGAAAGTAAACCTTGAAATGACCCTTGTATGACAAAGCAACAACAGGTTTGAAATGAAAACTATTTATTTGAGAAAATTTTAGCCTGAAACTAAGACTCACTCTACCTTTCTTTCTCTCTGCAGGGCTTCCAGGTGTCCTCTGGGTACTTCCTGATTCCTACATTGATGTAAAGAACAAGGACTATGGAGGTTAGCTAACTATGATCATTTTGTTACACGACTATTTATTCTTGTGGTGGTATTTCCTAGTTCTTTTTCTTCATTGAGGAATTCCGCCCAGCTCGTCACCAATGGGTGTGATGCTGCTGCTTGCAAGTACCAACCCTGCTTGTGTCAAGTGTGAACTATGGACAAAATTAAAGCAGGGTTGGCTTGTGCGCAACATGGCTTGTGTCCTTTGGTTGGCGAGCTGGGGTTAAAATTCCTTCCTGCAACCAAAAAACTTTGCCTACTTTTTTTTTGGTTTTGTATATCAATCTCTCAGCTGACAGTTGCCAGCTGAGACCATATTACTTCTATGGAATTATACACAGACATATTAGGAGGGCTTTCTAACATTTGTGACTTTCTTTTTATTTTAAAGGTGACAAGTACATAAATGGTGAGATCATTCCCTCTACTTATCCTACATACCAGCCCAGGGAGAAGCGACCATCGAAGTACGAGAGTCGAAGGTACGAGAGGCGTAAATCGAACCCGACAGCTCAACGCCGTCCACCAGCACAATCTTCATAAATAAAACATTTATGATCTCCTCCCTTCCCTCTCTTTTCCTCCAAATTTCTCTGTTTACTAGGAAATTTAGTCAAATTAGCTGTTCCGCTGTTAGGTTCTTATTGAAGTATCGTGCTTGGCTTTGAACTTTTTGTAAGGAGAGTAAAATCCTTATTGCATTTTGTTTATGACACCTCTTTTTGTTGCAAAATAAACATTTGCACACAATTTCGTATTCTGTATATTGATTTTGCGTTCTCATTGCAAATATACCAGCTAGTCTGTTATAGTAGATGATGCTAAAGGTCTCTTTTAGAGAATTTGGTTTGGAAAAAGGATACCAGTAATACTGGGTTTGAGAGAGATCTTTGTTTGTTCGTCAAAATTAGCGTCTTTACAAGTAAATTAAAGATTTGCTACCCGAATTCCTTTTTTCATTGCTTTCTAATTTTCTTTGGTCTACTAAAAAAATCTTGTTTTTTTTGTAATTTGGGTGATTTGATTCAATGTTATGTTCATGTGAAAATATGGCTTCAGCCGAGTTTGTACTGAGCTAAACATAATTTATGTACAGCGTCTTAAAAATTGGACTGATACTTTTGAAAAATGCATGTGATTATTGGTTGAGAATTTTCTGAGAATAAAAAAAATTCTGGATTTTTAGATATTTGAAGAAAAAATTATAATATGCTATTTAATGTGTTTCGATATGCGCTAATAGTAAGTTAGTAACAAATTATTAGCCTTGTCAAGATGCAGACAATATCGATTTGCTATTATTATTAAGGAGTGTTTTTCTTTGTAAATTTAGTCCATTCGATGCGTATGCAGGGTTCGATTTGGATTTAGAAAAAGTTGGATTACAAACGAAATGATTAAGTATTTCGGCCTAGAAAAGAGAGACATCTCAACTCAAAACAGATACTGTACAAATTTGAAATTTTAATCCGGATTTCATAAACTGGGCCTTAACAGGTGGATCAGCGGATTCACGACCCAGTCATAGCTGGGCCTGGGCCTGGGCCTGGACCTGACTCATGTCTTCCATACCTCATAGTGTTAGTGTCTCAGTCTCACATCTTTTATCTCCGTTCTTAAAGTCTAATCATTTAATTTGAACCAATCAATGATCTCCAATTTAAAATGTGCTTGGAGACCAAATTTAATATTTTTTAGAAATATTTTACTATTTTATTTTAGATAGGTACAACAACATAACTGTTTTTGGATTGACTGTTTGAACTTTGAAAACGGAGATAAAAAATGTGAGGCACAATGAGGTATGAAAGAGGCATTTTAGTTCTCTCATTCAATTTAGTAAGCACTTCTTATCATCTATACGGGATTGAAATGTGAACACTAATGTGTCAATTTCAGTAATTAATCCCCAATTAAATGATAATTTGCAATAGTGGAAGGTACTGGTAACTGTTGCTGTCAGTATACTACATAATCATAACAGAATCCCCACAAAACTTGAGATAGAATATCGCTTGGACCAATGGCAAACTGAAATAAAAATACTGTTATCATTTTCTTGATTCTAGAATCTTTTAGTTTATTTATCTTTCTTTTTTCTTCTTTTGTGTGTTTTTTTTCCCTTCCCCCATTTAAATTTCTTGTTGTAGCAACATGCCGTGATGGTGCAATGAATTATATGTGAATTGGTTTTTATCTCTGATTTTGTAATGTGTAAAAGTTTTTAACAGATGCTATCTGAACTCCATGATTTAATTATTTTTCTAAGTTTGTGTGGGGCAGAGAGAAAATTCTGAGATCTTGCTATCATGCTGCTGAAACTTATTTTTTCATATATCTCATTTATTTATTTCTCTAGATCTAACACAGCTAATACTAATATTAATAATAATAATAATAATAATAATATTATTATTATTATTATTATTATTATTATTATTATTATTATTATTATTATTATTATTATTATTATTATTATTATTATTATTATTATTATTATTATTATTATTATTATTATTATTATTATTATTATTATTATTATTATTATTATTATTATTATTATTATTATTATTATTATTATTATTATTATTATTATTATTATTATTATTATTATTATTATTATTATTATTATTATTATTATTATTATTATTATTATTATTATTATTATTATTATTATTATTATTATTATTATTATTATTATTATTATTATTATTATTATTATTATTATTATTATTATTATTATTGTTATTGTTATTAGAGGAGGGATCGGATTACACTGTTTTTTGTGACATCGAATTACATCGTCCATTTTTAAAGTTTTCAAAGTCCAAACAGTCGATCCAAACCGTTCAATATGATGGATATATTAAAATGTGCTTGCAGATCAAATTTTACATTTTTTTTGAATTTTTTTACTATTTATTAAGTACTTTACAAAATTGTTGTTTTCAGACCATTGAATTTTTGTACCCATCTTAATAAATAGTAAAAAAATTCAAAAAAATGTAAAATTTGATCTGCAAGCACATTTTAATATATCCATCATATTGAACGGTTTGGATCGACTGTTTGGACTTTGAAAATGGACGATGTCATTCGATGTCACAAAAAAACAGTGTAATCCGATCCCTCCTCTTGTTATTATTAAACATTCTAATGGCAACCTCTGTGTGAAGTATATAAAAACCCTGAGTTCCATCCAAGGGGCCAACCAGTTTGTCCCTGGCTTTCAGTTTGTTTGATACCAGAAATTTATTTTGTGATAACAATAGTTTACAGAAAAATCTACAACATCCTAGTTAATTAGTTTTCATAACTAATCAGGACAGTATTAATTCTAGCTGACAATGATGTTCTATTATGTATTAATTAAGCATTATAATTATTCACACATAGTACAACGACACAATCCGATTACCGTCGGCCAAACCCGAATCCGATTACCGTCGGCATGCGCCACGTAGTACAACGACACAATTTGAGGGAACAAACTGAGAGAGACAGTATGATCAATCTGGCACAGCATTTAGATGCCTAGTGTACCAATTGCTGCCAGGCATAGACCTTTCATGGGTTTTTAAAGCCCTCTTAAAACGTTGTATTGTAGAAAAGAAAAATCAAGAGGCTCATAATGAGATCTGATCATGCATGAGAGCGGCCTCACAGGAGAAAACTAGAGATCAGAGAGAGAACCCATCTCTTGAGGGAACACAGAGCATTTACACAGATGCATTAAATGCTTTTTAGCAAGCTGTTCTTGTTTCTTCGTGTAATGAACACTGATTGATTACAGCCACATTTTTTATCTGGTAGGATCGATATTTTGCAACAGAGATGGGATTCTAAATCACTCCAAAATATGTACACCTCTTAATTTATATTTGATGAGTCAGCAGCATCTTGTGCTTGTTATTTTTGTTTTTTTGTTTTTTTGTTTGCCCCTGATGCATGTGCTGCCACTAAAAAAAGTTGATAAATTGTTATATCAGTTATTAATTTTATATATTTTAAAAGTTTAATAACAACGATGCATGATATTAGTATAATTTGAATGATTTATTAATGCCCATCAAGGGTATGTAAAAGAGAAATAATTATTAGCAATTTAATTAGCATTTAGCTCCATGGATCACAAGGGGTACTGAGTACTGACAAAGACATGTGGGGACAAGAGCAGGATGCAAACTGCACCACTTGAGGAAAGCTGCTTCATCTGGACTCTTGTTCCGTGGAAACTAGAAATTAAGTGCTAGCTTTTTAATTTCATGCATATATATATATATATATATAGAGATGGACTTAGCTACTTCATGAAGTAAAATGACTTTGTACTTCACGTCATATCTTCATTTTCAAAGTTCAAATAGTCGATTCGAACCTTCCAACATGTTCTTCATATTGAAATGTACTTGGAGACCAAATTTTACATTTTTTGGAATTTTTTTACTATTTATTAAGCCACTTTGAAAATCTGAAAATCCTTATGAACAGTAAAAAACAGTAAAAATTTCTGGACCGCCGGATCAGTGATTTTCAAAGTGGCTTAATAAATAGTAAAAAAATTCCAAAAAATGTAAAATTTGGTCTCCAAGCACATATCAATATGGAGAACAACTTGAGCGGTTCGGATCGGTCGTTTGGATTTTCAAAATGAAAATAATGAGGCGTGGAGCACCAAGTCGTTTTACTCCATGAAGTAGCTAAGCCCAGCACAC
The DNA here is from genome assembly GCA_025461125.1 of Carex kokanica. NCBI lineage: Eukaryota > Viridiplantae > Streptophyta > Magnoliopsida > Poales > Cyperaceae > Carex > Carex kokanica. The sequence continues at coordinate 199,647 of JAJGRX010000989.1, read as the reverse complement.
ACACACACACACACACACACACACACACACACACACATATATATATGAGTAAAGAGTTTTAATTCCTCAACTATGTTAATTTTATAATATTGTATATGAAACTCTGTATTTTTGGGCATGACAGTTAGTGGTTAAGTCAGAATATATTTTTAGTCATTGTAGTATATATAACCTATGCAGGTTTTCTACTGGAAAAAAAAAATTAGAGCAATATATATATAATTAAAGTGCATGCATAGTCCACACATAAAATAGGGTCCGACTCTGCTACTTTTCTTTACAGAAAAGTAGCCCTGCTATTCGTTTACTCTCTATATCTCTCTTCAAAAAGAAGGAGAGAGAGAAATAGAATCACGTGAGAGAGAAAAGAGGAGAGAGATAGAGAGAATAATAAAAAAAGAATAGAGATTTGAAGAGCACCAGATACATTCCCATGAAATATCCAATTCGTAAAGAAAATCTAAGAATGAATCATCACTCATTTCAACATCAAATCTAAATGCCCTTGCATCGAAGTAACAGCGTGCATGCCAGCGTGGCAGAAGATATATATATAAATCCAGTGACATCGACTAAATGTGGCGTCACATATGCTTTTGCGACACAATCCACATAAAACCAGTTGTTCCGAAAATACCCCCGCTGATGCCATTCACTCCGGAGCATCTTGGTAATTTCATTACTCATTACCTTCTATAAAAACCTCACGCCAGCACTCAAAACCCTGTAGAATTCTCACAAAAGAATAAAGAGAGAGAGCTTCAAAATACATCCAAATTAATTAATAAAAACTATCAAACTAGCTAGCTATAGGAAACCAAACCAAAAAGATAAAGGACTCTTTGCTTCTACTGATCTCTAACCTCATGAGAATTTTTGAGATGGTGCAATGCGGTTGCCGCGCTGCTCAGCCCGAGGACGTATCGTTAGCCACTCGACCGGTACAGGAGGTTCCATCATCTGGTACGGGCAGGTATAGGGGGAAGAGGCACCGACGAGTGGGACCCGGAAAGATGTCTTCTGGACATTGGCGACCTTCACTTGGAGATATTTCAGAGGATGCGGATCATCAAGCCAAAAAGTGCGGCTCAGCAGCTCGCAACTCGGCTAAGCCGACAGGTCGAGGGGTGCCGCAATCAAGGACTGAAGATTTTAGGTAAAACATCTATGATTGTTATATTAATTAAAAGAATAAAAAGTCTTTTCTTTTTCCAAATAATAAGAAGTATTGCTCTGTAATTACACATGCAGGGAAATGGAAGTTCCTACAACCATGTCTGCATATACACCTACTGCTTTCCTGTTCTAAGTACCTTGCACTTGAGATCAGATCATGATCAGATGCTGCTGATGGTGTCGGTCGGTCGGTCGGTCTCATATATAGTTATCCTATTGTTCCTTTGTATATTATTTGTACATTCTCTCAAATTTGGTAGGAAACTATAAGGTACATATATAGATTGTAAAAACATTTCGATCAATGCATATGGATATATACGGTTGATCTGATTTTGTTTTTCTTATTTATAATTTCAAGTTTGTTTATATATATAGTATATACGATCAAATTAGGCTAGTGTGGTATTGCCTTAAAAACTTATCAAATAGGTTTCAAACGACGAATCTGAACTAGTGAAACATATTTACTTCACAAGTTATATTTTTACATACAAAATTTATAAATTTTTGAACTCATTTTGTACAAAGACAGACAGTCAAAAGATAAGAATTTATAATTAATTTTAAATGCATTCAATTTTAACCACTTGATACTTCGTGACATATGTGTTTAAAGTTTACATGTAAATATATCACTTTTGAAGTAGAGTGGTTTCAACTGTATAGATAGATTTTAGAAGCTATAACACATGTTGTTGTACTATTGATAGCACGCCAGTCAAACTCTGGCATATACAAATATGGTGTCAGTAATTAATACTTTGGTGTTATATATATTGCCATATATATTGATTGTAAGCTATGAAGCCATAAGCCAAGTTTACCATATGCCATGTAATTATGAAGCTATGTTTTGAAACAAATCAGATATAACTAGCAAAAATATATGGTTACTGGATTCAAGACCTGTGTTGTTTTGTAAATTTTTACTAGTCATTTAAATTGTGATTTCACTTTTTAAAATAAAGACTTAAAATTATAATAATGCCAAAAAAAATTATATATATAATAAGATCTGAATAATGCATGTGCATATTATTTCTGTAATATATATAGAATTTGGAACACTTAATTTGCCTTGGTAAATATTTCAAATAAGAGTATATATATATTTGGAACCCAAGGAGTTTTTATAAATTTCAGTAAATATTAAATTTTCTCCTAAAAAAAAATATTAAATTTTGAACATGCGATCGACCTGTCAATGAACTTCCTGTTTTCTTATTCATTATATAAAAAAATTGAAGTTATACCACAAATCATTCAAATCTCATTTCATAACGTAACGTTGAATTATTAAGCGTTTGGCCCAAGCACAAACGCTGAATAATTTGCTTATAATTGGTAATATTTTGGTAATATTTTGTGTTTGCATATATATATTCTGCGTTTGATTATATATTTGTTTTATGAAATTTGATTATGCAATAAGAATAATAATTAGAATATAAAAGTAAACTAACAATAAGTAAAGAAGAAAATAAAGTACATCATGACGGGATGAATATATATATAATCTGGCTAATATGCTACGCGTAGCATAGAGGGCCTCCGTGCTACGGCTCAATATTTGAGTTTTCAAAATCCCAACGGTCGATCCGAACCGCTCAACATGATCTCCATATGAATATGTACTTGCAAACCAAATTTTACATTTTTTAGAATTTTTTTACTATTTTTTTAGATAGGTAGAAAATCACTTGATCTGAAAATTATGTACCATTCAGATCAAGTGATTTTCTACCTATCTAAAAATATAGTAAAAAAATTCTAAAAAATGTAAAATTTGGTTTGCAAGTACATATTCATATGGAGATCATGTTGAACGGTTCGGATTGACCATTAGAATTTTGAAAACTCAAATATTGAGCCATAGCACGGAGGCCCTCTATGCTACGCGTAGCACCGTAGCCAACTCCATGTCAAAGTACATAATATAAAAGGGATGACATTAAAAAAAAATATTCTCGCCCGGTCCAAGTCCTCTCCATGCAAAACGTGGAATAATTAATTCCGCATTTGTTGTATGAAGTGAGATTTGAGAGATTCTGTGGTACAAGTTTAATTTTTTTTTTTTTATGTTACGAATAAAAAAATCAATTACTAAAGATAATGTGAAAATTGAAAGGTGTTTACTTGTTTTTGTCAAGTTGGAGAGGAAGAGAAAAGTTGAATTGTGCTGTTGTCGCTATTGGGCGTTATGGGCTTCGGCCCATATTGATTTGTTTTATAAGTCCGTAAAAGGAGAGTCCAATTAAAATGACAAGCCCAAACAAATTTCCATTTTTGTCGCGCCATTGTTCAGCTATCCATTTCTGTCGTCAACTACTTTAACTGATATCTCTCCAATTTAGATCGCTAATAACTGCCGATACTTTTCTAATTTTGGATATTGTTATTATTTTCTACTTTTCTTTCCGATGGATTCTTTTCTTCTCTCCACCTCCGCCAAAACACATCGATCTTTTCTCTTTTCTTCTCTCCCACTCAATCCTCTCCGCCAGAACCCTAGATCTGGAAATGGAAAACTATATTATGATTGGATACGAACGAGCATCATCGTGAAGCTTTGAGAAGAAGCTCCTCTTGGGAGTAGAGGCGATGAAGGGATAACGATCGCGCGGCTCGTGAAGGGATAACGATCGATGAATCCCAGTTCAAAATCAAGTCTGATGAGTAAGATTAGATATTGACACCTAATGCAAATGCTACTATATCCATAATGAACAAATCAAATGGCTCTGTTCTACTTATTTGTGCTTTTTGTTGGATGAATCCAAAGTTAAACAGCTGGATTTGATTTAATTTCTATATCAGGGCTCAGGCAGTATAGATCTAAGGTACTTTGAAGTTCTTTTTTTTTACTGGGATTAGATTAGAAGAACAGATTGAATTTGATTTAATTTATGTATATCCAATTGCTAGGCGTTGAGAAAGGTTGAATGCAACAGAGTGGAGATGTATCCAAACAGATGTATTTTAAGGTCTCAATTGGAACATGTCAGTTCTGCTGCTCAAACTCAACTAAATTTTGTTGCTGTCATTGGGATCTCAGCAATATTAGAAACAGTGAATTACTCAAACTCAATTAGCACCCAACTGGCACACTAAAATACCTAAAAACAGTGAATTAGAAATCTTAACAGAACTGATAATTACACTGGTAACAAAATTTGACGCGCCGTTGTTCAGCTTTCCATTTCTGTCGTCAACTACTTTAACTGATATCTCTCCAATTTAGATCGCTAATAACTGCCGATACTTTTCTAATTTTGGATATTGTTATTATTTTCTACTTTTCTTTCCGATGGATTCTTTTCTTCTCTCCACCTCCGCCAAAACACATCGATCTTTTCTCTTTTCTTCTCTCCCACTCAATCCTCTCCGCCAGAACCCTAGATCTGGAAATGGAAAACTATATTATGATTGGATACGAACGAGCATCGTCGTGAAGCTTTGAGAAGAAGCTCCTCTTGGGGGTAGAGGCGATGAAGGGATAACGATCGATGAATCCCAGTTCAAAATCAAGTCTGATGACTAAGATTAGATATTGACACCTAATGCAAATGCTACTATATCCATAATGAACAAATCAAATGGCTCTGTTCTACTTAATCGGTGCTTTTTGTTGGATGAATCCAAAGTTAAACAGCCGGATTTGATTTAATTTCTGTATCAGGGCTCAGGCAGTATAGATCTAAGGTACTTTGAAGTTCTTTTTTTTACTGGGATTAGATTAGAAGAACAGATTTAATTTGATTTAATTTATGTATATCCAATTGCTAGGCGTTGAGAAAGGCTGAATGCCAGGGGCGGACCCAGTGTATTCTGGGGTGGGCAGCTGCCCCCCTTTATTTTGAGTTTTAGTGGAGATTTATCGGTTCAGACCGACTTTGTTACCCCTGGAATTTTTTTTGCCTCCCTCTGGATATTTGATTTGTAATTCGGGTTAAATTTAGAGTTAAAATTGAAATAAATTTGTTGAATTTTGATTGGTAATTAGAATTATAAGTCAGAAAATTAGAAATTACAAGTCAAAGCATTGGAAAGTATAAGTTAAAGTATTGTTTTTTATCAAGTACCCAATTGGTTAATGGATTTAAATCCGATTCGATATTTTTTTGCCCCCTCCTGACGAAAATCCTGAATCCACCCCTGCTGAATGCAATCGAGTGGAGATGTATCCAAACAGGTGTATTTTAAGGTCTCAATTGGAACATGTCAGTTCTGCTACTCAAACTCAACTAAATTTTGTTGCTGTCATTGGGATTCTCGGCAATATTAGAAACAGTGAATTACTCAAACTCAATTAGCACCCAACTGGCACACTAAAACACCTAAAAACAGTGAATTAGAAATCTGAACAAAACTGATAATTAGACTGGTAACCTGAGCAGACCAATTTCACAGGTAGATAGAGGACTCTTCCCTGAGCACTTCCATATAAAATCCTCTATTTTTGGTTCAGTAGCTTAGTTATCGTGGATTTTTGAAGTTCACCAATTCAAAATCCAAAGACTGTTAAAACCAGACAGCATTTTTCCCAAACTGCCCCTTTACTAAATTGCATCCTAAAATTAGTTCCCGAGCCCCAAATATTATGAAATCTTATGAGTATTTAGAGCATGATTAGACAAGCATTTTCATATAAAGAGCAAGATTTGTTGGTTTAGTAAATTAATCACAGTTGAGTATGTAAGAGCATCTACATCCCAGCAACTCAAATGAGTTTCTAAATAACTGTTAATCACTTTTTAGAAATTAAGGTCTCTAAAGTTTCTAACTCACATTCCTGAAATTAATTTTAGAGTTTCTATTATGCCATATCAACAACAAATTAAAAAGGAGAATTAATTTGAGCCAATTATTTGACCAACATGGAGTTTATAAACAGTTTTTTAATAAAAAAATTTACTGCATAGTTTCTAAATAAGAAACTCTCTTACATCCCTAAAACTGAATTAGAAACTGTCACATCATATTAGAAACTCTAATAATACCAGGGATGTAGATGCTCTAAGAACTTTGTGTTTAATTCTGGAAGTCGGTGGATCAAGTGCTTGAGTTGCTGACTGCTGATGTCGGCAATAATTTTATTTTTAATGAGCTCCAAAAAGAAAAGCTAAGTTAACATGCTATCCTAAAATAAAACTAAAAGTATCTCCGCTCATAGCTCTCTTTGGTACTTTACAATTTTATAATTTGTGAATCTCTACTTTTTGTTCCTTTAGACTGATTATCATGTGTCTAACTCATCTTTAGATAATGCATTGTCGGCTCAAATAAGACAAGACGACTTTAGCACTTTCATATCTCGCACGAATTTTGACCAAATCCTGACGGTTACGTCACACTTGATGATCACGTATATATATAATCAGAGTTTATATTTAAATTTTCAACGGTGTTTCAGTGGATGAATCATGAATACTAATTAAAATCAATGAACTGAATGTTTGATTAATAATGTTTGATTAATCAAATAAGATGTATACTAAAACCAACATCTAGGAGTGGAGAGAGATAGAAAACAAGGACTAAGCTCTTCCATAAATTAATTTTTTTTCATTTTTGTCTTTTTTAAAATTTTAATTTTTAAAGGACAAATAAATAGTAATATAACTGACGAGTCAAACTATTTAATAAAAAATAATAGTAACAATAATAATATTCAGGACTCAGGAGTGGAGGGAGAGAAAATTGAATTTTTTTTTTTTTGTCCTTTAAATTTTTAAAATATTATTTATCGTCTTATAAAATAAAATTATAAAATACTTATCATAATGCAGTTTTTAATCTTAGTTTTTTAATTCCGTCCTGATAATATCCATATAACATTTTTCAAACTATAAACTCGTCCCATTCCCCAAATCAAAATAACATCGCTGAATGCCTAAACAAGCACAAAATTCAAGTATAGATTTAAAATTTAAAATCAATAGTAGCAATAATGTCAGATCTAAACTGTCCGTCCTATCTGTATCAAAATTCGTATAGACACTCGTTAAATTAAATTGTCAATATCGATAATCGATTGATTGACTCTTATTTTTTCTTTCTTGTAAATTTGATTCACTGATTTGCTCATTTGGTCTAGCCTCTAGGTGTAGTTAATTAGCAGGGTGCTCAACTAATCCAACTACTGCGCAAATTGATTATAAAATGAATGTTTTGTTAATTTTGATTTTGTTTATATAGAGTAGATCAAGCAGATTTAGGTCTAAATTCTGGTGGGACCGAATCAAATCAAATCAAACATTTGGATTATTAATTCATCAAGCAGCAAATATTGAAGCGTCAAGTATATGACAAAGATTGTTGTTAATTTGTTCAACTAACCAATGGTGAATGCATCAACTTTATTTAGTATTTTGTTAATATCTAGATTTTAGAATATTGTAAGAAAATATCTTGAGATCTAAAAATATGTATGGAAATATTTAGGAGATGAGTATTATAAAAAAAAGAAAATTAGTAAAAATCTAAGTTTAGAATGATTTTGGAAAATATTTTTAGAATGATATTTTGTATGAGATGTAAAAGGTCTAAAATGTTCTTAAAAATAGTTAAATAGGTGGCCATGTAACTTGAGAAATAACATAAACAAAACTAAGAAGAACCGAGTGCAGTACTGTAGAGATACATACTCCCCAGTAGAGCCTGATTCAAGGACAATTAAATTAAAAACTTTTTCCTTGAAATAATTGGAGTAAAGAAAGCTATTTTTTTTTTTAGTTCAATACACCTCCTGCAATCTTAATTAATTTAAATCTTATCAATATAATTAGAGTGAGGCTATGGTGCTATGCATAGCACGGATGGCTAGTGTACTACGGCTCAATATGGTACTTTTTAAAATCCTAACGGTCGATCCGACCGTTCAATGTGATAACCATATGAATATGTACTTGCAAACTAAATTTTATATTTTTTCGAATTTTTTTACTATTTTTTCAGATAGGTAGAATTTTGATGGTCCAGAATTTTCAAAAAACACTGATTTTTCTACCTATCTAAAAAAATAGTAAAAAAATTCGAAAAAAATATAAAATTTAGTTTGCAAGTACATATTCATATGGATATCACATTGAACGGTCGGATCGACCGTTAGGATTTTAAAAAGTACCATATTGAGCCGTAGTACACTAGCTATTGGTGCTATGCATAGCACCATAGCCTCACTCATATAATTATGTTATCTGTTTAGTGGAATTATTATGTTTATTCAAAGAACGATCCTAATATATCAATCTGACTAAAATGATTAACACAAATCTAGTTAATATGATTTTGACATTCAAATTAGTATAATTGTGGGAATTTTTAAATATACCATTATAAAAAAATGATCAACAGAAAAACTACGAATTATGTGGAATTTCATAGTAACCACGGATGCAATCTCAAGTTGCGTCCATTAAATCATATGTATATGGAATTCAACGCAGCGTTGAATAGTTTTTTTTTTATTAATTTTTAAAAATAGAAGGACCAACTTATAATTTGAATATATTAGAAGGAACAACAAACAAAATAGATAAAATATCTTATAATTTAGATTTTCTAGAAGTACTACGAAATATTTTTCGAGCATAATTTTTTGCGGCTGTAAAAAAAATTAAACTAATTCTTGATATGTTACTGGAAAAAACAAAAATGTTTTGGATCTCAGTTATTCATCCATGTTCAAAAACAACTTCTAGGTATTAAAAAAATTATCGTGGTACTTCTAGTACATTTAAATTATAAGTTGCTCCTTCTATTTTTGAAAATTTATAAAAGAATCTAAATTTTGGCTCTGTCAAATGATGTCAAATAAAAAAAAGTTCAAAAATAGATGGAGTAACTTAGAATTTGAATGTACTAGAAGAACCACGATAATTTTTTTAATACCTAGAAGTTGTTTTTGAACCGGGATCAATAACTGAGATCCAAAATATTTTTATGTTTTTCTAGTAACACATTGAGAAATAGTTTAATTTTTATTACAGCTGCAATAAATCATGCCCGAAAAATATTTCGTCGTACTTCTAGTACATCTAAATTATAAGATGTTTATCTATTTTGTTTGATATTCCTTATAGTACATTAAAATTATAAGTTTCTCAATCCATTTTTGAAAATTAATAAAAAAAAACCTAATTGTTGCTGGGAATTCCATATATATTAATGGACGCAACCTCGAGTTGTATCCACAAATAATTGAATGCAACTTGAAGTTGTGTCCACATCTTTGATGGACGCAACTTGAGGTTGCGTCCGTAGAAACTATGAAATTCTCCAGGATTGGTGATTTTTCTGTTTATTATTTTTTTTCCAAATGATATATTTAAAAATTTGGGTGAGATGAGGGTGAAAATCTCTATGACATCCTATATGAATGACAATCTCTTTGTCAACTATGTTAGATGTAGTTTTCCAAACTAATATAATTATTTTTTTAAGAAGCAAACTAATATAATTATGATAAGCATATTTAATATTTTGAACTCATTTAATTAATTTATAACATAGTGTTTTAATTGAGAAAATTGTTATTATGAGTCAATAACTCTTATAAATAATCTGATTATTTATATTAACTTCTTATTTACAATATTGAAATCAATTAAGAATCAGGGTAATTAGTTCTTAATAATATATATTTATTAAATCTGAGCACAATTAATTATGGGTTCTAACTAATTTGCTCTTTAATTTTAAGTTTCTTGAAAAAAAAATTGGGATATATTATTATTATTATTATAATTATTATATTTTTTAGCACATTTTCGAATTAACCTTAAATTTAACAAACACTACTTATTTCATATTATTTGAAAAAATTTATGAACCTAGCTTTTATTTAATTTGAAAAATTTCTGAACTATATTCGTAATTATATTGAAAGTATGAATTTGAAATCTTATTAAATTATGTTTTAAATTAGGAATTTATCTGTATGCTAACATTGGCAACGGCAGGATGCTTAAATGGTGATGTATAGAAAATCATGATCTCATCTTAATTAAAGTTTGTATAATTTAGGAAAGTTGATGAGCCATCATGTGATGCTTCCATGGTATCATTGGTAACAACGTGCAAGCCGACCAAAAGTTACATCCTATTAAGTCAAAAAATATAAATGGAACTCCAAAATTTAGATGTAATTCTCTGCTTTTTCCGGGAGTAAATTGTAAATAATGACAAATAGCCAAATAGTGGATATCCAGGCCCCACTGCGTCAGGTTTTTACTTACATCGATGCTTATGCTTTCTCTCTCTTGTTTTTTCTTACATCTTCCCCCTCCATTTTTATTTTAATTGCAAAAGTCACTGGTCGTCGACTCGTCTCGTCGTGCCTACTGCCTTGCCTTCTTTCTCGATCAAAGTTCATTCAATTGTACTCCAGTCCTTATGCATTTACGACTCAATTCGCGATTTTCGATCTGAAACAAGACCGAAAGGTGAGACGTTCATTGAATTTTTAATCTTTTTCCTCATTTTTGTGCAATGCCTCTTTCATAAGGAATCTATCTGCGCGACCGAAGCTATATTATTTACATAGATTGATTTCTTCCAATTGCTTCTTTTTCAACTTTTAAAGGTTTTGGATTGATAGTTCATGATATTTCTTTTGAAACCTTCTTTTTGGGAGGTTAAACTATAATGGCATTAAAGTTGTACTTTAGTGGTTATCGTGTCGTTGTTATTTGTGCTGTATTTGGAAAATTAAAGGTTGTGGTTATTTGCTTTGTTAATCAGTCACCTTTACGATTTTGTTTCCATTTCATGGCCTCTCTCTCTCTCTGTCTCTGTCTCTTTTTGTTTCTTCTTAGTTTTAGCGTTACTGAGAGAAAAATGTGAGAGCTAAGCTGTGGTCAAATTACGATTCAATTTTTATGTTATTCTCTTGGGAATTATATCATTGTTTTGATCGAATATGCACCAAATCTCTTAACAATTTAATTTCAAAAAAATATCTTAATCATTGGTCTTTATCAGATTTCTACTTTATAATCATCAATGAGCTCTGACTGCAATGATCCGTTTAAAAAAAAAAAAAATCTTCATTTGGTGTAATGTTACTTTTCAACATGAAAATTTATCCACTGTTCGTTAAGGCTTTTTCATGTTTTGTTTCTTTCTGGGTTTTTGGCTTTTGTGAAAATTCGTAAAATTAGGTATTCTGGATCATACTGGGGGCCAGAATTACCTAAATATTGTAAGTTTTATATTTCCTGACTTTCTGAAATTATAATCTCACAATATTTCATTCTAGTTAAATACCTTGGGGAGAGTCTCTTCAATTCATTAGGAGCTTCTGTTTTTTTAATTTCCCACTAAAACTTCCAGGGACTAAATTGGTTTTGATGAAAAACTTTGTTCAAATTTTTTGGGAACTTGATTTTTCTTTTTTTTTTTTTTTGTAATGGTTAAATTACTTCAATTGTTAAAATTTGTTTCATGATTTATACTTCTGGAGTTCTGATGCTGACCCAACTGTCTTAATACACCATCCAAACAAATCTCATATTTTCCGTAATTTCTATACAAAGAAAAAGATAGAATAAACCATGAACATAATTGGGGAGATGCATTTGATTGATCAAACCCCTATTATTATTTCCATGGTAAGTTTCTGAATATTTATTTTTTGCAATCTTATGACACAGCTATATTTTCGGAAGAGTGGAGGAGGTTTGATCCAAAACTGACACCGAGTAAGAACTACAATTTGACAGATTTGACTACCTATCCTCTTAATTAATATTTTTATTTTTCCTTTTGTCTTTTCTTTTCCTTATGTGGTATTGGTTATCTAACAGATTTGGGTTTATTTGTAATCATGTTTTTTTTTTTTCCTTTGTCGATTCAGTAATTACCAGTACAGATGAACATTTGTCTCATTAGTTTTATCTCTTTTCTTTTCAGGTGCTTAGACTGGTTGAGTTATTGAATTTCAAATCTTCAGATCCTCTAGATGGTACCATTTTCTTGAAAAATCTAAGATGAAAAGAGAAGAGTCACGTGGTCTCATCATAGGTGTAACAGTAGGTGTAGTCATAGGGATATTTATAGCAATTAGTGCTTTATTTTGCATCAAATTTCGCAAGTCGAGGTCACAAATCGGGAATAGCAGTTCTAGAAGGAACTCCACTGTACCATTTCGTTCAAGTAGTACCAACACTTGTGCAGAGCTGTCGGACTCAACAGTGGGCCCGGGCTCACCAAAGCTGTCTGTCGAGGATGGGCATGGTCCGGCTCTCTGGATGGAGGGGAAAAGGCGTAAAAATGCCATCTCTGTTTCTGGCATACCCAAGTATTCTTACAAGTACGTTACAGAATCCATATCTGAATTTCCTGGTAATTCGCTGGGTTTTATTTACCATGCTGACCAAGTACAAGTAGTCTAAAACCTTAATTTAGAGAACACACCCTTACCAATGGTCAATGGTCACATGCCAACCCACATGCACACTGCTTATGACTGAGTAATTGGTATGGTTTGAAATATTACACATAATTTCTTACTATAAACCTCTGAACTTAAAAAAGTTTTTTGCTTACTGTTAATAAAATTAGGGATGTGCAGAAGGCAACAGCTAATTTCACAGCACTGATAGGAAAAGGTGCTTTTGGACCAGTTTACAAGGCCCAAATGTGTACTGGAGAAATAGTTGCTGTCAAAGTACTTGCCAATGATTCGAAGCAAGGGGAGAAGGAGTTCCATAATGAGGTTTGTATATCTTGTAGATTATTTTGCATGTTGGACCTGATTATTTTCTTTTCAGCAACTCAGCATGCTCATAGTTTTATTAACTTCATGTTTTTTTGAAGAAAACCTTGAATGTGATCAAATAAGCATAATAATTGTGTGCTTATTGGCCAGGATAGATGGCTTTGTTCTTATGAAATTTTTTTTGAGGGTGCAAATCAGCATTGTGATCATACCATTTTGTTTCTGGTTGGTATACTTTTATTTTATTTTATTTTTAATTGGTAGGTTTTGCTACTTGGAAGGTTACACCACAGAAACCTTGTAAATTTGGTAGGATATTGTGCCGAGAAGGGGCAACATATGCTTATTTATGTGTTCATGCCTAATGGAAGCCTGTCTTCTCACTTATATGGTATTTTACTTTAACCTCTATTATTTTTATAATTTAGAAATATCTTGCTTCATATTGTGTCCTCAAATGATGTAGTATTAGTGTATTACAATTTGATTGCAAAGGTCTAATTTATCTTCTTTTTTTCCTGTTAATTCTAATCTACTTTTCCAATGTATTTGGTGGTGTTTTAATCTTCTTCTTTTTTCATTATTTGATTAAAGGGGAAAATCGTGAGGCATTGAAATGGAATCAGAGAGTGAGCATAGCAATTGATGTTGCCAGAGGATTGGAGTACCTCCATGATGGTGTAAGAGAAAAGAAAAGCAATTATTCAATAAGAGTACTAATATGATCATATACAGATTATTTTTTCACATTTATTATTTATTACAGGCTGTTCCACCAGTTGTCCACCGTGATATTAAATCTGCCAATATTTTGTTAGACCGCTCAATGAGGGCAAGAGTATGTTCATTTCATTATGAATTATTATTTTGCATCCTTCTTGTTATTATATTATTGAATTTTGGATTTCTTTAATCAAATTAGAACAGTTATTGCTTTGAACTTTGCAGCAAATTGTCATAATTTGCTTGCACAGCTGCCAAGAATAAAATAAAACAAAATGGGTTTCAGTGAGATAAATTTAGTCTTGAATAAAATTAATTCATTATCTGAACTGCTTTTATTAAACTAGGCTAATTCAACAGAAGCTTTGGGTTGTAGAAGCTGCAAAATTAGGGAATTTGAGATAACGAGTAAACATCTTTTCTCCTAGGTGGCAGATTTTGGATTGTCAAGAGAAGAAATGGTCAGCCGCACTTCTACTAGCTTGAGGGGTACATTTGGATATCTTGACCCGGAATATGTCTCATCTCGAAATTTCACAAAGAAAAGTGATGTGTATAGTTATGGTGTATTGGTTTTTGAGTTGATTGCTGGCCGAAACCCGCAACACGGCCTCATGGAATATGTTGAACTTGTAAGTTTGTCATAATATATCTAGTTGATTCAGATTTTCCCCATATGATTGGGGTATTTTCATCTTTGCTTTGGGCGCAGTCATTATTCAAAAGTGGTGGTTTTATTCTGACAATGTGCATGTACCCCTCTTTAAAATTCTAAATTTGCATTGCTAATCAAATGTAGGCAGCGATAAACACTGAGGGAAGATCAGGGTGGGAGGAGGTAGCTGACTCGCAGCTTGAAGGCTCCTTCGACTTAGAGGAACTAAATGACATGGCAGCACTTGCATACAAGTGTGTAAATCGAGTCTCGCGTAAACGGCCCTCTATGAGAGATGTTGTGCAAGCCTTGTCTCGCATAGTCAAGATGAGCCGCAGTAGAAAGCACCACAGCAAGAAATTCTCAGTAGAAGGCTCAGGAGACTTAGATGCACGGTCAGAAGCACGGTCTTCAATCTCAGAGAATACCAACCACCAAAGGTCGGAGTCGGTTGACAGTGTCTCTGATTTGCCCGAAGTTTGATGTTCAGTTTTTTCCTGTTATAATTCTTTGATTTTATCATAGTTTTGATAAATTATCTGATTTTAGAAAAGAGGCCTTTTTCTGTAAGTATAACGCTTGTCAGATGTAGAAAGTAAAATTCTTTATTCATAGTTTTACTTCTTCTTCTTTTTTTTCATATCGTGATTTATACAGTGTAATGGAAGAGAACTGTTTAGAAAATGAAAAGAAAAGAAAAGAAATCATAGTTTTCTGTATTTTGGTTTTTGGTGGTTCATTATACATGCATATTCTGATATGGTTTCCATTGGCACTCTACCTTTGAATCCCAATTTTGATTTTTTTCGCTTGATTAACAGATCCCTTCCTCAAACTCCCACTGGTAGCGCTCTCTTCTCTTCGTGCTCTCTCCTCTCTATCTCTTCTAACATATTACTGTTTAGCTTGTTTTGGTATTCAATGTTTGTACATAGGTCCTTGGTCTAATATATTATATGAATTAAAGTCCAAAATCCAATTCAAGTACGAATTTTCCATTGTTTACCAGGTCATGACTCATGAGTCATGAGGAATGATTTCTGGTATAATTTTCATTTTATTTAAATTGATATTGTATTAAAAAATCAAATAAATACAATATTTTTTGAGATAATAAATTGATAAAATATCTATTTGAAACCAATTGGGAAAGATGTTGTATTGATTGTTTAATAAACACTAGGCCTATTAATAAATTGCTCTATAAACAATTTTCTGGTAATACTTAAAATTAGAGTTTAACTAATTAATCAATATTTTGTTGTTTTTTTTTTTTTATAACAAATGAATACAACAACAATTTTTTTTTAATATATGTGTTCATGATGTCTTGTATCAAATTTTGCATAGTTCTCAACTAAAATTAAAGTTACATTTATTCAATAAATTTTGCTAGAGTGCTCGCTTCGCCGCGCCCTGATTCAAGAGAATGCAAAATAAGATTCCATTGGATTCAGATCAGCTGAAATCCGAGATCCAGCAGTCCAATTTTTTCTGTACACGCATCTCGAAACAATTCAATGGCTGCATTCAGAATTTCAGGAATTTCAGGATTACTGTTGATGATCTTGAATTTCAGCAGATTTGGATCCGATTCGATTCGGACTTCGTAGAGCCGGTGCTGAGTGGCAGTTGTGTTTAGTCCAAACCTTACCAGCATATATACTCAAGAACTCTTCTAACTGGGAAAAAGCTTCAAAAGTGTCAAAAGTGTTCATTAACAATCAGCATTTTTTTGAAAATCAAATTGATCATAATGGTCTTTAAGTTTCCATTTCCTTTTTTAACAGACGAGCTGCCCCAACTGAATGTAATTAACAGATCTTAATTAAATGTAATTTAGAGTTTTGAGCTTAATTATATTAATTTCAAAAGGATATCAATACCCATTAGATTCATCCACATATTAATAAAATGTTTATTATCAAAATTAAGTTAATGACTAAGTTTTGTAGATATGATAACTAACTTCATTATCCTCTAACAGATCTAATTCTTGAGGAATGTTTAAAAAATATATATTAAAACACCAAAAATAACATTTGAATCCAAGTACTACAATAACAAGCTCGTGATTTGGAAATAATTTATGAATAATTTGACAAGATTTAATAATTTGTGATTCACATTTCTATTGATTTAATAATTTATGATTCACATTTCTATTGATGTATATAATATAAAGAGTGAGGCTACGCTAATATAAAGAGCGATAATGCTTCATATAAAATGTACTTGGAAACTAAATTTTACATTTTTCAGAATTTTGCATGATCTCAGAATTCTAGATCATTCAAAAATAATAATTTTCTACATATCTAAAAAAAATAGTAAAAGAAATTCTAAAAAATATAAAATTTAGTCATCAAGTACTTTTTCATATGGAGATCACGTTGAGCGGTTCTGATTGATCATTTAGGTCATGTTTGGTTGTGGAGTAAAATTAATGAGGATTAAATGGCTTATTCCATCTTACTCCACATATTTTACATCTTGTTTGATAGTTTAACTCATGACTTAAATTAATCAATCTAGAGGAGTAAGGTGTTAGAAAATGAGTCTCTGTCTATAATAGTGGGCCCTGCAGATGGAATAAGTGTGGAGTAAGTTAATCCACCTAAAGAGACAGGTAGAGTAACTTACTCCGGATTAACTCACATCTTACTCCACCTTACTCCTCTTCTTTTACTCTTCGTTTGACTACTTAAATGTAGAATAAGGGATTTACTCCACCTCTTACTCCACAACCAAACATGGCCTTAGACTTTGCAAACGAATATATGGAGCCAAAGTACAAACCAACATGCACAATAAAAAACACAAATATATGTTCTATCTTAAATGAGGGGAGAGAGCGTGAAAAAAATTGAGTCATTCCATCACAATAAATAAATAGTAAAATTTTATAGATGAGTGTTGATAATGTGGTACGTAGTATAGGCCTAAAGAGTACAAATTAACATGTCTTAATTTCACTTAAATATGAAGCTAGAACGTAAGAAAAATATAAGCCTTGGTCGTTCATATTTACATATAAGAAGAGAGAATAGAATCGGATGAAGAGTAGAACTAGGGTGTTCCTAAGCTCACCAAGTCCTTCGTGAGCTCGACTCTAAAACCTATCGAATTGACTTCAAACGACATTTCCAAACCGTTAGATATTCAATCTATATTAAAATGTGCTTGGAGACCAAATTTTACATTTTTTTGTAATTTTTTTACTATTTATTAAGATGGTTTGAAAATCGCTGTTTTTATTAAAATTCTGCACCATTGGAAAACAGCGATTTTCAAACCATCTTAATAAATAGTAAAAAATTTCAAAAAATGTAAAATTTGGTCTCCACACACATTTTAATATAGATTGAACATCTAACGGTTTGGAAATATCGTTTGAAGTCAATTCAATAGGTTTTAGAGTCGAGCTCACGGAAGGGCTTGGTGAGTTTAGGAACACCCTAGTTCTACTCATATAAATATAGATCTTGAAAAAGAAAAATATGATAACACACGAAAAGCTTGGGTTATAACAAAAATAGAAAACATAATTGACATTGCCGAAATACAGCCCAATTAAAGTAATGGAACAAATTAATTAATGTAATTAAAATGAAACAATATCAGATCCCTCATTAATTCCCGACATCGATCAGCAAGTATATATTTCTATACAACCTGAACGTGAGTACTTACTGGCACGGTACTATGAACTTCTCTATTGACCGTTGGATAGCCTCCTTCCCATCTGGAGGCAGTGGCATTAACGTAATAAACAACACTGATGATACCATGCACAAAACAGAGGATTCCCCCAATGGACAGGAAATGGCGGTGCGCGAACCCGCATGTCGCCTTTGTTTTGGCATTGGCCAAGGCACCAGTAAGCAACAGTGTGAATCCAACCACAAGTGCAATCCTAGTTGCATAATAAACACTTGTTAAGAGTTATAATAGAATGAAGTACCATTAAAAGAATATATATATGAGGAGGGATCGGATTACACTCTTTTTTTTGACACATTTTGACACCTATTATTTTCAAAGTCCAAATAGTCGATCTAAACTGTTCAACATGATGGATATATTAAAATGTACTTGGAGATCAAATTTTATATTTTTTTGAATTTTTTTACTATTTATTAAGATAGTTACAAAATCGTTGTTTTCAGACTATTGAAAAACAACGATATTTTGTAACCATCTTAATAAATAGTAAAAAAATTCAAAAAAAATGTAAAATTTGATCTCCAAGCACATTTTAATATGGTGATCATGTTGAACGGTTCGGATCAACTGTTTGGATTTTGAAATCGCAAAATTGGCCTATAAAAAAAACAATGTCAAGATGTGTCAAAAAAAAGGGTGTAATTGGATCCCTCCTCTATATATATATATATAATAAGATTATGATTTATGAAAGTGTTTATACCATGAAAGTACGAGGGTCGATGCAGCCAATCGTCTATTGATAGATGACCTGAAGTACTCCTCTTGGGAGGTAATGCAAACGCATCCACCAAGCAAGTTTGCCAGTGCATGTGCCAGTGCCAGAAGGGCCGCTGCTGCAACACCAAGCTTGTATGCCTGATATACTGGTTCTTTACACTCAAAGATAAACACCCTCATATTGGGCGCCTATTACCGAGAAGACAATAATAAAAGAGAAAGAAATGTGTTAATTGATGGTGTGCACAATAGTTATTTATGATTATTGATTAGTGAAGCACGAGACCGGGTATTGGATATATCTACATATATATCATATGTAATAACCCATTAGAACTCATTTTCCTTGTTTTGAGTTCATGTCATATTAAACTTACTCTTATTCTTTCATGTGATATCAAGGATATAATTCCAGTGATAGGTACAATGGATATGGCAGAGGATATAGTCATAGATACACTAACAATGTATGAAGTAGACTCTGATGAAGATTTGTTGGATATGTAGTAGTGCTTTGGTGTATGTTTCAAGTGTTTTCTTGTGCTGGTATGTACTGGTATCTCAGGTGAGAACTTATGCTATTTGTTTTCTAAGAACTTGTATTTTTACTTTTTATTAGAGAATTAAATGTAATTTTCTTTTGGTGATGGATGTAATAGGTAGGTGTAATGCTTAGGGTTTGATATCCTGCCCTAAAAACACTTTGCTTTGTGATTTAATTAGAAAAAGGTGGATATTCCACTTTTGTCCAGATAAAATTAATAAAAAAAAAACATGTATGGCCTACCAAATACATAAACATGAACATAAATTTTTGGAAGGAAATTTTAAATAGGTACAGTTTGGAAAATGTGGTACCTTATTTTGAGCAACCTCAGCCTGAATTCCGAGAATACCAGCAATTACATCCATGATCACAATAAGAATGCATAACAAAATTGCTCCTGCTCCTACCATTATTCTTGCCATAATTTTCTTGTATATTTTTAAAATTTAGGGGATAGAAAATATTTGAAGTAAGGCTCAGAACTTGTCAAAATTTGGACCAATTAATGTAATTAATTGGGAATTGAAGCTTGTGCTTTGTTTCAATTCATGTGCAAATATAAAGGTGAAGATCTAGAGGTTGTTGCTAGTCAATTATATTTGAAAATTAAACTGTACAAGTTAGCTGTCTGAAGATGCTTCCAGTGTTGTTATACTTTTCCTTCTCTCTTTCTTCTTGTACAACTTTATTCCTTTCTTTCTCAAACTATAATGGATGCAAAGAAAGTTTGGCATCAATATCACCTGATCCAATAAAGCATTTAATTCAAGTTGGAAAGCTAATGCAAATATTCACACAAGGTTTTCAGTTATTTAAAACTCTATATCATCATCATGATATAATTAATACGCTTCAATGAACAATCTATGTGCTTTGTTAGATGTAATAAAACCAGATGAAAAAAAAGAACTTAATTAGTGCACATCCAATTTTGTGTTAATTACATCTATTAATATTTCTAGGATCCTCATTTGATTGTACAGTAAATGTTCAACAAAATTTCTAAAAATCTAATTATCATCATTTCTCTAGGATCATGTTGAAAGGTTCGGATCGATTATTAGGATTTTGAAAACGAAAATATTGATCCGTATTACGGACCAAACCGTGCCATGCATAGTACCATAGACTCATTTACTTGATTGTGTTTTGTAAAATGCTTCATTTTTCTGAAAAACAGAGCTAGTGGCTAGTCACCTCTCTATTTGGCGTTGCGGTATTGTGGAGGCGAGATCATAGTCACAAGATTCGTGAATTATTCGCAAATAATTCGTTTTTTTGGTGATGACGAACCGAACGCCGAATTATTCGGTTGACCGAACTTTGACCGAATTATTTCCGAATAATTCGCGAATTTTACGAACTTTTTCCGAATTTTATGAATTATTCGTGAATTTTTCCCAAATTTTATCCAGAACATTTTTTTTGTTTCTTTATAGAACTGAGATCTCTGATCCGGATAATTCCGAATCATTCCCGAATTATACCTAAATTATTCCCGAATCACGAATTTTTGACCTCACCGAACCAAACCCGAATAATTCATTTGTCACTATGGACGAGATGCAGGCTCTTTGTGGCCATGATGGAGCTCTGTATCAATTCCTGGATTTCTATTAAACTAAAGAAGGTGTTTAATCGCAAGAGACCAACCAGGCAGCCAGTGCTTATAAGCCTGGCCCAAATCAAGAAGGTTATCTGAAGAGGGGAAATCATGAATTGAAATCAAGGTGCTGTTGGATATCACAATAATAAAACATATCGCTTATTTCAAATCATGGTGTAGAGGAAGAATCAAAGAGAAGAGGAGGGATACAAACACAGTATTTTGAAGGTAACTATAAAATTGTTCTTTTAATTTTTTATTACTATTAATCAGTATTTTTAATTGATATAATTAAAGAATGGGGAGATCAATAAATTGAGTTTGGATGGGAAAATAACTAATTTTCAATTTTTAATAGAAAAGTATCTAATTGAACAATTTACGATGAGTGTGTGTGTGTGTACAGAGAGGAGGGATCCAATTACAACACTTTTGAGTTGCCACAAAGTTACCACAACTATTTTCTACATTTTTAAAGTCCAAATTATCGATCCAAAACCGTTCAACATGATCTCCACAATAAAATGTGTTTGCTGATCAAATTTTACATTTTTTTGAATTTTTTTACTATTTATTAAGATGGGTACAAAATTCAATAGTCTTAATTTCACTAGTTTTTGTAAAATACTTAATAAATAGTAAAAAAATTCAAAAAAAAATGTAAAATTTGATCTGCAAGCACATTTTATTTAGATAATCACGTTGAACGGTTTAGATCGATAATTTGGACATTGAAAATGTAGAAAATGAGAAGGATAACTTTGTGGTAACTCGAAAGTAGTGTAATCGGATCTCTAAATCCTAAACCCTAAACTCTAAATTTCTCAAAGGTAAATTAGCATTTCCGCATCTACTTTTCATTTGTGTCATACTGTCATGAATGAAGCATGTATTCCACAATTTCAGAAAGTTTTGTTGCAACTCAAATTGGTGCAGTAACCTGGTTCACATGATTCACCAAATAAGAACCACGAGTAAACCAAAGTAAAATCCAAAATAATATTTTACAGCAAATTTAGAAATATTGGAAAATCCCACAAAATTAAAAAATATTTTCTTAGTTTTTTACAATATTTTTATCAATTAAAATCCAACATTCTAGTTTGAATCATCACCACTGCGACTCAAATTCGTATCATTATAAGAGTTCAGAGTTCATTTGATTTGAATATTTTTCGATCGATGTATCCGAAAAATTAATAGCAAAGGAAAGGAGTCAAAAGCAAGAAAAATAAATGGGCACTTGTGGACTTGTGGTATACTGGTATCAAATATCAATAGTTGTAAGGATAGTATCAATGAAGATAGCGCATGAACGTTTGGGAGTAATGATTTACTAACAATCAACATATGAATTCCTTAAGAATTGAATTAATATAAATTATTTATAATGGACCGGTTCGGTTCAATGATAATTGTGGTATCAATGAAAATAATGGCTGAATATTTCCTTGACAGAAGATAGCCTAGAAGCACTTGACATGACAAAATAACTTGAAGCAAATAAATTCACAAGTATTAATAATTTTATAGTTTTGAAATTCAAATTATAGATTGTTTAGTTTGTTTATGTACCAAACTTTGTGGAATCATCATTACATGTTCCATCAATTTTTGTTGAATAAAATTTATTGCAACTTCAGATTGTTGGATTATATAATAAGTAAACCATGCATCATATGTTCTAATATTGTATACAATTGTTATTTTTTAACATGCAGATGCAGCAACTCATCCCAAAATATTGAGCTTCACAATTAGAATTTATTCATGGAGGCCATAAAAAATTGTAAACCAAGTGCATCCTTAATTAATGCTAATCGTAACTTGAGGGCAACAACAACAAAAAAAAAATAAGGACTCAGGGGGACTATTGAAATTTCTCAAATTATTATGTTTAAGTAGACAACACTATTCAAATTAATTTCTAATTTCATATCCTGAACAAATCAAATAAGAATGATGTACGTCTTATTCATGGCATTTTTTGTCTATTCATATTTTTAATGAAGCCCTCAATTTATGTAGATGTACAAACTTCAGGCAGAGCCCTTGAGCTTTTTGGCAATTCCAGCGAAGTGCTTTCCCTGGTGGAAGGCTTGGCCTAATTCCAGCTCTGAAGGTTGGCGGGACCCATCTCCGGCAAAGGTACCTGCACCATAAGGGGAGCCTCCTTTGACCTGCTCCATTTCAAACATGCCAGCACCAAATGTGTAGCCCACTGGTACGAAGATCATCCCGTGATGTACAAGCTGAGTAATTGTTGTCAGACTGCAAAATGTTCGAAGTTGTTAAAATAGAACAATTTATCAGTATCCAATTTACTTATGAAGTATCACATAATGTTTTTTAGCATACATTTGATGCTTTGCACCAAGGCATAATGCATAATTAACTTGTATGGGAGAATATGAAATTACTTACAGTTCTTATTTTAATATTTTATTTTGGAAAAGGAAGTACAAGACTGGATCAAATAGACCTGGAGCAGCTTCCAGCCTAATCTTGACTTTCAAAGTTCAGGACCACATGTGTTAGTACTTTCACCAAATAGATACCACCTATTATTGACGTTTTGATAAGTTTGGATACAACTGCTTATGAATTAGAATTGACCGCTCTACCAGTAGAAGGCTGAATTAAAATGTTGCAGGACTAAATACTCCTAAGTCCAATGTAAGACCAGAAGGGGACAGGCAGATAAGGTGTATCTTCTATGCCCGTTTACTAGTACTATAAGTATGAAATTAATCAAAATAAACACCAAAAAGAAAACAATATATATATTTATGAACATACGGGGTGGTCTCTTGGCCTCCGCCTTGGGATCCAGTACTGTAAAAGATGCCGGCAGGCTTGCCGGCCAATTCCTGACCCCGCCAGAGCCCACCAGTGGAATCAAAGAATGCCTTCATCTGAGCGGCCATCATGCCAAACCTTGTCGGGAAACCGAAAATGATGCCATCTGCCTCCGTCAGCTCACTCGCGGTGATGGTTGGCACCTCAGTTTTCGGAGGAGCCCCCATCTTCCCCAGAACCTCAGCTGGTAGTGTCTCTGGCACCTGTTTTTCCGGAACAGAAGATCTTTTGTGAACTTCACATTTTAATTTTGTTCGTGCATTTCTGGTTTCTGCTGCTGTTTGGCCAATATAATATTATGCTGTTCTTACATGTTATTCTTGTGTCATATATGTTAACTTCAGTATTTAAAATTTTTGGGTATTTCTGGTTTCAAATTTGTCCTATGCAGAAATACCCAAAAAAGTTGTATTGCTCTCAGTCAATTAGTCCCGTGCCATTTTTGTTTGGTACCAGACAATCTGATAACCTGTACCTGGAACAGCTTGGCCTCGACTCCTTCAACCGAAGAAACCCCTTTTTGTATTTCTTGTGCTAGCTTCGCTACATGTCCATACATGGAATAATACCTAAAGAAAAATCAACAGATATGAATTAAAGTTAAGTACAGTTTACTATGATAGAGATGTAAAGCTTTTGGCACCCAACCAGCTAAACAGATCATTGTGGTCAATAATGAACTAGTAGTTAGGTATGGTGTAGCAGTCCTCATTTATGTTGAGCAATTGATTTTAACAATTCTGACAAATACTTTTGCACTTTTGGTATCCCCACCAGAAATGGAATATCCAAATTCATCAGCCTTTTATCAATTTTGCAATTGAACATGACTGCATATAATTAATTTCCTATAACTATCATCTTCTTTATCTTCTCTTTTGTGATTATATCATATCATAGAGCATATATCTGGGCGATTCTAAGCTTCCCTTTGCATTTGTATGGTAAGATTAAGAAACAAGGGTACTGAAGGCGTTGACTCAAGTGTGAGAAGTTTATTTCATATATAACCTTCAGAAACTAAAAATTAATATGATAATCTTCAAAGCACATCTATTTTGTTTTTACACCTCCGAAAATTTTGCAAAAGTTTTTTTTATAAAAAATAACCGGAAAGAACTATAATAGAACATTGTAAATTTGTCAATCACAGAACGACTTTAGAGGAAACTCTTTCGGAAGTAGCTGGAAAATTGCCTAAATAAAAAACAAATCTTAAGGGGTATTTGGACAAAATAACCCTTCCCGGACCAGAAGTAGTTAGGCTTATTAGGCGACTATTATTGAAATTGAAATCAAGCCTACTACAGTAGTTAATAATAAAAACAATTGTTATCTACAAATTAAAGGATTTGAGAAAATATGCGTTCTTTCCTCGATCTTCTTAATCAAGAACTAAAATGATCTCGACAAACAAGCAAAACCGAGAGAAATCACAAAAGAGATTGGTACTTTTCTTTAGTTTAGAACATATGATAAGCTAGGGATGCGGATCATTCAAAAAAGAAATCTAACTAGAATTAGATTATATTCCCTTTCTTTTCCTTCTATTTTCGAACTAGAACTCGTATTAGATTTTCTAATATAACATAAATTAGTCACACTACGAATCCAAAAGAAGAAAAGTGGAGAAGAGATGGGAATGGTGAATTCTTACACTATGTAGACCTTCGCCGCCATTACTGGATCTTTCCTAACTAATTGAAAAGCAAGAGATGCCACCAGAGGAGTAAAAGAGAAATTATGATTGGTCCAGTTGTCTTTCACTTGGATTTGCTCGGGGCTATTTATAGAACAGGAAAAGGACCAATTTTTTCTTTCGTTTTTCTAGAAGGTGAATTTATCTTTTAAAGCGTCACCTCTCCGGATCCGTATCCTCTGCATTAACTCAAAAGAGAATCTCTTGAGTTAATGAATTTTAACTGTCTGATTTTTAAACGGAGCCAATCTAATTGGTGTCTATAATATAGGGGCCTTTTAATATTAGTGTAGATCTAGTTTGCACGAATCTTAAATTAGATCGGACAGTCGAGATTCATTAACTCAAAATAATTGCATTTATTAATTTTTTTCCTTTTTTGGAAGATTTAATTCGTTCAGAATTTGTTTAATTATTTTTATTTTGTACCAACTATTTAGAAAATAAACCTTGACTAAATATCTAAACATAGTAAGCCCCTCTGTTGAATTAAATTTAATTTTTTGGTTATATATTTATTTGAGGTCAAAATTAATGAAGATTATCATAATAACCTCATTTTTTATTGAAATGTAATGGAAAGAAGCAATATCAACCAAACAAAGGATAGGAAAAACAAAATTAAAATTTCTCTTTGCAAACTTTTTTGTTTCTAAATATTCTTCCACTTCATCTCATGTAATTAGTGTTTTAATATTCCGTTCTCATGCAGTATTCTGAAGGCCGCCGCATACCGCATATACGGTATGTGGCCAAATATGCGGATTCTTATTCGGATTTATATATGCGGATTTTTTATTAAATATTTAATCTCACAGTACTTAAATACAATAAGGCAGCATATAGAGAGGTTATAAAAGACTTCTGAATGGATGTAGAGAAGTTATAAAAGACTTCTGAGTGTGACGCTTGAAGAGAACACCTACCTAACGGGTCTGGAACTCATTTAATGGTTTATAGATTCGGGTCCGAAACTCTTTTAATGAGTTTTGAATGTTTTTTAATTTTTTTAAAGCATGAATTCAATATTCGGTCCGAATAGCTATTTTCTATTCGGCCGGATACTGAATAGAAATATACGGCTGTATATTCACCGAATAGAACCGAATTTTACTACACTGCATGTAACTAAGCTATGTGCCAATTTTTATTTCCTTTTTCTTTTATACTTTTCCTCTTTTTTTAAATTATAGAAAGAATTTTGAAATAAACTATGAATTGTCAATCTTATCATTACCATTCCTTATTTAATGAATCAATTGTTAAAAAACCTACAAAAAATCTTTATAATGAAACAGTTTTTTTTTTTATATAACCTACAACAAAAATCCTTTTTGTTGATAGAATGAACAACAGATTATCTTAAAATGCCATGCAATCAGTGGTTAATAAAAAATCCAATTTATTGAACATTCTTAAAACTACAATACTGGCGATAGCAATCCATACAGGCTGTCAGTTGTCACATCACATGCCAAACTGAAATTGTAAACAAAATACGCCGAGTAGCGAGTAGCGCATTTGTTTGCTTTGAAAAGGTCAAAGTCCAAAAATAAAAAATAATAATAATAATAGAGTGCTCGACGTCTTGAATTTTTTTTAAAAACCATAATTAGAAAATTCATTGTTAGGGAACCAACATGATTACTCATTTTTTTACAAAAACCATAAGAACCGAGATTGGAATTCGGTTCCAAGTTTTTTTTTTTGCCAGAACCGAATTCCAATTTCGGTTCCAACTCAATTTCACAATTTTTCCGAAAAGTTGGTGTGGCCTTCGGTGTGCAGAGCAAAACCCGAGATCACTACTCGGTTTTTTTTTTTTTTCATTTGGAACCGAATGCTAGATTCGGTTTTTCAATTTTTTTTGGTGGAACCGAGAGTAATATTCGGGTTTTCATTTTTTATTCATTTTTTATTGGTGGAACCGAATCCTAAACTCGGGTTCTTAATTTTATTTTGATGGAACCGAATTGTACATTCGGGTTGGGCATTTTTTTTTTTTTTTTTTGATGAAACCGAATGTACAATTCGGGTTATGATAGTTTATTAATTTTTTTTTGTTGAAACCGAATCTAGAATTCGGGTTTAATGAATATATTTGTTTGGAACCGAAATCACCTTTCGGGTTCTACCCCTTTTTTCCAGATCGCACTACATCTTCATTCTTCTCTTCTCTCCTTCGCAGACGCAAAGTTTTGAGCAGAGAGCAGAATTTTTTTTTTTTAGCTGAGAGCAGAGATTATTTAAAAATTTTGTTATCTACCAATCGGCTCCGGTTTAGCTTTCGTCTGAATAACTTAGTAAGTTTTTTTTGTCAATTACGATTTTTTTTTTAGTGTAAAATTAAAAATGATATCGAATGTTGATTTTGAATTTTTGTGTTCAGGAAATGTCTGGAATAATAATAAATGTGTTCCACAGACGCGCAATTTCAGACGCACCGACCTGCACATTTCCTGTAACTAACTCAACCAGTCTTGATGAGCTAAGAAGACAAATATATGTTGGCATTCGTTTGCTTCCTGGCCAGTTCAATCTGACAATCGGGGCACGTTTGAACACGGCACCACCTGGCTCAACAGAAAAGTACCAGTTATTTAACATAAATGACGAAATGATATGGCAGATGGTGCTTGGACATGCCACTCCGGTACTGAATTTTAAACTTCTTGAGTTAGTGGTTGAGTCTGTACCAGTTGTTAGTCAGACCAATTATGACCCATACCCGGGTAGTGTACCTGGAAGTAGCAGAGACATACCAGTGCACAATTCACCCATATATTGTGATGACTCCCCTGAAATGTCGGATGATTTGTATAATTATTTTGACCGGCTGAATAATGATACGGACTCGGACACAAACTCTGACCTTGGTGACTCGGTTGTCGGGGAAGATGATATGGCCGAAATGGAAGATGAGATTAGGATGCAAGATGTAATGAAGGAGTGGCAAGCGTCTATTCCCTTTATTAATCGGGGATTGCAGCATCCTTGTCCGGCATTTAATGACGATATGTCGATGCCGTACAAGGATGAAGCATTTTTTGGCTATTCACCCAGGATCGACGGTCTATTTTCAGTGGGACAGATGTTTCAATCCAAAGCCGAACTTAAAAAGAAGTTAGGTGGATTTGCCATGGACAATAACTTAGAATTACAACAAACCCAGAGCAATCGCAGTGCCTACGTGGTAATATGTAGAGCAGAGGGGTGTCCATGGCGGTTATACGCAAAAACCACTGAGACGGGCATTTGGATAATTTCAACAAACCCATACGAGCACAATTGTTACAGCATTGCTTGTACAGCAGACAGTCGTCAGATGACTGCCAGGATGATTGCAGATATAATCAAACCTGGTCTTACGAAGGACCTGGAGATGTCAATAAAAGCATGTCAAGCTGCAGTTAGAGTTGCGTACAAAACGGTAGAGCCGTCCTATAACAAGATTTGGAGAGGAAGGGAGCTGGCTATTGCTGATTTATTTGGTTCTTGGGAGACAGCATATGAAATGCTACCTTCTCTGCTCGGTGCAATCCAGAGGTCTAACCCAGGCACAAGATACAGAATTGAGCATGAACCATCTCCCGAGATAGGCATCCATTATTTCACACGTGCGGCATGGGCTTTCGGTCCATGCATTCAGGCCTGGCCATATCTCCGGCCAGTTATCAGTGTGGATGCCGGACACCTATCCGGTAGGTACAGAGGAAAACTATTTATGGCGTGCGCTTACGATGCAGAACAACAATTACTACCAATAGCATTCGGAATTGCGGAAGAGGAGACTTCATCAAATTGGGGCTGGTTTATGCAATTTGTACGCGAAGAGGTTGTCGGACCTGGTCGGATATGTGTTATATCAGACCAACATGCTGCAATCCGTTCAGTGTTTGATCGACCTGATCTAGGGTGGTGTGAGGAAAGGGGTGAAGCAGTTCATCGATTATGTTCTCAACATATTTCGGCAAATGTGTATAAGCTGTGCAAGGACCAAGGAATAAAAAATATTTTCAGAAAATTTGTGGGTAAGATGAAACCGTGGAGGTTTAATGAAGGTATGGAATTGATAGAAGGAAGGAGTATCACTACTCATAAGTACATCATGTGGTGTGGTAAAAGGATACAAAACCTCGAGGAAGAGCCTTTGCAGCTCCAAAAATGGGCACAGTGTTATGACGGAGGCCTGAATAGATGGGGTATTATGACTACGAACGGTTCAGAATCATTGAACAACGTATTTCGAGTGGCTCGCCAACTGCCGGTAACTGCAATAGTTGAGCGCACATTCTACAAAGTTGTGGACTGGTATGTCAAAAGAGGTGCAGTTGCTCAACGGTGGCTTCAAAGCGGAATGGGATTATCAGCAAACATATTATCAGTTTTAGAACACCGGATTAAAAAAGCAAGGGAGCACCGAGTGATACCAATGGGACCCAACATTTATGAGGTTGTAGTTCACGATGGAGTCGTCAGAACGGTATGTCAATTATTTAATTAAATCTCATAGAAAATTAGTAAATTGTAACATTTAATTATCTTGATTTATCTTGAGTGTAGGGAGTGCGGAATAGTCCATTTTGCTCCAAACGGTAGTCTCTCCAGTATGTTTTCGTCGCCAAATGGTAAATCATTTTTGGGTCTGGGCCGGCCTATAGGAAACCGGGTCCAAGACCACATCTGGAGTAGTAGTAATGGACCATTAATCGAAGCCACTTTCAGTCTGCAAGCCCGGGACAACTCACGATACAGGCAAGCAAGCACAGCACCTCCCCAATTGTAGTCAACATCCCGAGGTCCCAAATTCTCTAAGAACTGCAAGTACATTATCGGGACAGAACTTGAACTGTTATCAGGAAACATTACAGACCCGAACAAGTCCATGCAATAGGCTCGGGTGTATCGGTCGACTGTCTCCTGGTCAGTAAACTGAAATTCCATACCAAAATGGTCCTTCAACCATTTAAGTCGCATATAGTATTTTGATTGTGTTTTTGTCTCGTTGGGTTCGCCTTTGTTCAGCACCTTTGTATAAAAAAATTCATCATCACTATATTCGTAACCATCGTATACTTCATGTCCCAGGCATTCCAAGATCAATTGTGACCAGTTATCATCGGTATGTCCGGAAACGACCCGTCCTGTAAACATAGATGTTAGATAAACATATATTTGCATCAAATATAAATTAATAACATAAGTGTAAATTAGTAAAAAAAAATATTTTACCGGTCACAGGTAAGCCCCACAGATAGCTGACATCTTCCAATGTCACTGTGCACTCTCCCACTGGAAGATGAAACGTATTCGTCTCGGGCCTCCACCTCTCCACGAGGGCAGTGATCAATCCTTTGTCAATATGACATTTAGTCACCTTGGTCATCTGATATAAACCTAAATTCACCAAACTTTGTTTTATCCGATGTTTGTAATGGACGCCCAATTGGCGAGGACCAGGACGCAATGTATAATCACGCTGCAACGATAATTGACATGCAAAAACAATTTAACCACATAAATTATACCTAACTTACAAGTTCATCCGTAATTTTAAATCCAAACGGAAATTAAACTAATACCGTCGTATTCGCCTTGTATAACTTGTGTTGTTCTGGAGGCAATTTCAGTAAGGCCTGGGAGGGTTGTTCGCCATCCATTTTGCACTACATTGTCAATAAAATCACAAATTAAAACAAATCCATCCAAAAAAATTACATATGCTCCTCTGATTTGGCCGAATTGATTATTTTTTTTACTTGGCCGAGTTAAATTGCACTATAAAACACTAAATTACACTAAAAAAATACCAAATTGTTCTACATTTATTAAATTAAATTTTACGAACAAAATTCATCTACATGCAAACTTACTACAATAACTAAAACTAAATTAATCTACAAGTACTAAATTACCATTCTACAATTAGTTAAAATTAACAAAACAAAACTACTCTACATGTATTAAATTACCATTCTACATGCAAATTTAATGAATTAAATTACTCTACATGTATCAAACTTACTACAATTACTAAAACTAAATTACTCTACATCCAAAATAAATAAATTCTACAATTAGTTAAATTAGTTAAATTACACTAAAAAACGCTAAATTACACTAAAAAAAAACTAAATTGTTCAACATTTCTTAAAATAAATTTGATGAACTACAATTTATCTACATGCACCCCCAATTTCTTGAAAATTACTAAATTACACTACAATTTCACTAATTACACTAAAATTACACTAAATTACACTAAAATTCGGATTATTCATTCAAAAAAATAATAATTAAACCCTAAACACTAAAAAATGCTAAATTACACTAAAAAAAAACTAAATTGTTCTACATTTATTAAAATAAATTTCATGAACTAAAATTTATCTACATGCACCCCCAATTTCTTGAAAATTACTAAAATTGCACTAAAATTACACTAAATTACACTAAAATTCGGATTATTTATTCAAAAAAATAATAATTAAACCCTAAACACTAAAAAATGATAAATTACACTAAAAAAAAACTAAATTGTTCTACATTTATTAAAATAAATTTCATGAACTAAAATTTATCTACATGCACCCCCAATTTCTTGAAAATTACTAAAATTACACTAAAATTACACTAACATTACACTAAATCACACTAAAATTACTTTAACATTACACTAAATTACACTAAAATTCGGATTATTTATTCAAAAAAAAAAAATTAAACCACATACCTCACGAAACTTGTAGATCTGAAGTTCTTCTTGTTCTTCTCTCAAAATTATACTTAAATATGTAATTAGAATTAAAGAAATCTAAATTTTGAGAGTTGGAAAAATAAAAACTTATTTGGTTTGGAAGAGAAGAAAGAAGAGGAAGGAGCCAGAGAGGGGAAGAAGGAAAGAAGTGGAGTGGTGGCCTGTCGGGTGAAAAGGAAAAAAAAAACAAAACCGAATCCTACTTTCGGTTCCAAGGTGGAAAACAAAAAAAACCGAATGGTGATCTCGGTTCCAAGGTGGAAAGCAGAAAAACCGAAATCTAAATTCGGTTCCAATGTGAAAAAAAAAAAAACCGAATGCTCATTTCGGTTCCAAGTGCATTTTGGATTTTCTGTGACAGCTCCTACGAAAAATTGTGAAAACGATGTTGGAACCGAAATTGGAATTCGGTTCTGGCAAAAAAAAAACTTGGAACCGAATTCCAATCTCGGTTCTTATGGTTTTTGTAAAAAAATGAGTAATCATGTTGGTTCCCTAACAATGAATTTTCTAATTATGGTTTTTAAAAAAAATTCCGACGTCTTGGTGACATAGTTGCTGTCTCATCATAATTCAGATGCAGCCAACTAACTCAAAAATTGGATTTTAGATAGGACCGTCTAATTCGAATTCGCGATAATTCATTTTGAAGTAAAACGCACGTATTCTGAGCGACAGATTTGAATTTCGAGACAATTCCGAATCAGACGGTTCCGATCTAAAATCCAAAAATTAAGTTACTTTAGGGGATCCAGACCCAGTTATTTTTAGGGGAAATTTCATGTATACCCTTGGCAGATGCCACTAAACTTTTTTTTCTGTCACAAATTAGTTACTCAAGTTTGATTTATTTTTATTTAGTTACTGAATTTTTCGTTTGTGTCAATTTAGTAACTTTTGCATTTAAAAAATATATAAAATAATATGGAGATGGATGAGCTTAATCCGTTAGTTTTTTTGGAATAAATTAGCACATATTCCGTTAGTATTTTGAACCAAAAAAAATTATAGAGTGGTTTGATTGGGACAAATGAAAATATAGTAGGTACATAGAGACAAATCAAGAGTGTCCAATTCATGACAAATGATAAAGTTTAGTGATCTCTGACGAAATTGACCCTGAAATTACATATTTATCCCTACAAAATTCATAATATCATTGTTTCTCATATAAATGTCAAAAACTCACAAATTTATCTAATTTATTGTTTTTCTATTAAAACAAGACAATAAATTGGATAAATCAGTGATTTTTTTAATTTAGAGAGGTAAACAAAATATAATTTAGAAATATAATATAGAAATGATATGAAATATAATATAGAAATGATATGAAATATAATATAGAAATTATCCGAATTTTTTTTTCATACCACCCGTTTATTCAGAATTCAGATTCCACCACGTACGCGTACTGGATCTGCGCACCGATCCCCAATCCGTACGCGTAGTGGATATGCGGACCGATCCGCTCGCATAGTGGGTCGGCGCACCGACCCGTTCGCGTAGCCAATATGCGTGCATGGAGAGAGAGACGCTGCCTGCTTTGACCTTCGAGCTTGTACCAACGGTGGCAAACCAGGGAGCACTTGTTGCGATCCGATTGGGAGAGATCGAGTTTCGATTTCTTTCCTTTTCCCTTTCTTTTCCCCGGTGGGTCCCATCTCTCTTTTCCCTTTCTTTTCCCTTCCTTTTCCCTCTCTTTTCACGGGTGGGTCCCATCTCTCGCACTTGTTGTGATCCGATTGGCAGCGTCTCTCTCTCCCCGCACGCATATCCACTACGCGAATGGGTCGGTGCGCCGACCCACTACGCGCACGGATCCGTGCGCATCTCCAGTTTGCGAGGGGATCGGTCCGCATATCCACTATGCGTACGGATTGGGGATCCGTGCGCAGATCCAGTACGCGTACGTGGTGAAATCTGAATTCTGAATAAGAAAAAAATTCGGTAGAAATGATATAGAAATATGAGTAGAACTAAGGTGCTCTTAAGCTCACCAAGTCCTCCGTGAGCTTAACTCAAAAACCTATTAATCCGACTTCAAACGACATTTTCAAACCGTTAGATGTTCAATCTATATTAAAATGTGCTTGGAGACCAAATTTTACATTTTTTGGAATTTTTTTACTATTTATTAAGCCGGTTTAAAAACCGCTGTTTTTATTAAAATTTTGCACCATTAGAAAACAGCGGTTTTCAAACCGGCTTAATAAATAGTAAAATAATTTCAAAAAATGTAAAATTTGGTCTCCAAGCACATTTTAATATAGATTAAACATCTAACGGTTTGAAAATGTCGTTTGAAGTCGGATTGATAGGTTTTTGAGTTAAGCTTACGGAGAACTTGGTGAGCTTAAGAGCACCTTAGTTCTACTCTAGAAATATAATATAGAGTGATTTTTTTACCTCATACTTAGTACTTAAGTTGTCAAACAAAATATAATATAGAAATGATATGAAATAATTTAACACTTCTTAAATTTAAATAACAACCACACATGACCTTACAGATCAAACTCGAGCTAACTTGTACGTTTTAAAAAAAAAAATTTAATTCGAGCTAATTCAATTGAATAAAATTAAGAATCTACCGACTACCGAGACAGTGAATTCTGAGCTTTACTGAAAAATCCATAATTTGCAAGTTTTATTACGGATAAGTCCTTTGATTAATTAGTCTCAAGGATTAGACCAACAATTGGTATTGTAATGACAATCACGGGGAAAGACGCAATCACGCAATAAAGCTAAATAACAGTTGTGTGGAACACCTCTTTCCAACGAATTCACATCCTCCCAGGTACCTCACTGAACCTGATCAGAACGGACGGTCCAGATTCACTCTCAGTCTAGATTTTTAAATTGACATGAATTTCAAAGCACAAATAATACTGCCTCTTAAGTCATCCCGAGTAATCACTGGCTCAGAGTAAATCTGGAATTCAAATTCAGTGAAGTAACCCAATTTTTTAGTTTTGGATCGGGACCGTCCGATTTGAATCCGTGGCCATCCAACTAAAGTGGAGCGCACGCATCCCGAGAAACAGGTTTGAATCCCGAGGCGATCTCGAGCGACATATTCGAGTCGGACAGTCCCGATCCAAAATCCAAAAATTAGGTTACTTTAGGGGATCCGAACCCGTAAATCTGGGCCGTCCGTTCCGTCAGGTTTAATGAGGTACCTGGAAGGATAGGAATCTCTTTCCAACGCCCACATGGAAGCACCCAGGTGGATACCTTGAAATGATTTTTTTTTTTTTTTTTGAGAGAATGAAATGATTTTGTAACCTTGTTGAGATCCGCATTGTAACTTTGCAAAAGTACCATTACATAGCTTCAAAATATGCTATAAATATCACTAGTGAGGTTATCATATTACGGATCGAACTTGTACTATAAATTTATATTTATAATTTCAAAATTTTAACTGTCAATCTGAAATATTAAACATGATATTCATATGAAAATGTATTTAGAGACCGAATTTTACATTTCCTAATTATTTTTTTACTATTTTTTAGATAGGTAGAAAATAACTTGGTCTAAATTTTTTTGATAATCCACAAGTAGTGATTTTCTACCTATAAAAATAGTAAAAACAAAAAAAATGTAAAATCCAATCTTCTAGTAGATTTTCAATGGAGATCACGTTTAATGGTTCGGATCGACTGTTTGAACTTTTAATAATAGAAATATAAATCTATAGCACAGGTTGATCTGTAATATGCATATTACCATAGCCCCACTCTTAATATCACAGATAATTTACATACATTGAACTTTCACAAAATGTGTTACTAACTTACTATATATTATAATGTAATTCAACAATTGAAGTTTAAATTAAAAAATAGCAACTATTGGGAAATGTGTTTAAATTCTTCTTTAATTCAATTAGTTCACTATTTATTTTGATTTTTGTTCTATATAATTGTATTGCTTGTATATGAATAATAAAAGTATTTACCAATATAATTTCCACAAGTTTAAAATTACTTGAAATTTTTTTTTTCTTGTAAGTGTATACAAGACTACAAATTATATTCATCTTCTAATCAGTCTATAAGGGCCTGTTCGGCTGCCAGGCGGGAACGAGAATGAGCTTGAATTCGGGTCCAATTTGAATGGCCGAAACACTGTGTGCGTGGGAATAAAAACTCACTCTGAGTGAATTTTTTTTTTCCAACAGACACAGTGGCAGCTGAACAAGCCCTAAATAACTTGCTTAGATTTTCTCTTTTAATTCCTCTGTGCCTCTGCTTATTAAGAACCATACATCATTTATGGTAACTACTTCGCTGTCTAACAACCTCCAAAGAATTTATTATCTTAAAAGGGTATAAAACTATAAATGAACAGTACTATCATACGGATGTATGTAAATAAATATTCTTGAAGATTATTTAATGAGAAATTTTGTGCTGTACTGTTGGGCCCCGGTGATTTGGATGCCGAGATTTTTATTTTTACCCAAAAAAAAAAATATTTTAATATAATTATCCAAGTTTTTGAAAAATTTAAATTTATACCCAAACTGTAAGAAAAATTTACGCTTTTGAATTCGGAATTCAAACCGTAAAAAAAATTTACGGTTTGAATTAAGAATTCAAACCGTAAATTTTTCTTACGGTTTGAAACTCTTTTTTTTTTTTTCTTTTTTTTTTTAAGAGAAAAATAGCTAAAATGCTGAAATGAAATATAACACAAAAAATTGAATTGTTTTTTAAAATATTTGTTAAAAAATACGCTACGAACAGAGCCGATTTTGTGCTAAAATACGGTAAATTACAATAATTATGCCAAAAGACATGACGTCTGTTTAAATACAAACCCTAAAACAGAAAATATATATAAAAGATACATCAAAGACCCTAAAAACTCTAAAATTATAAAGAAATGTTCAAAAGTCCATGAAGGAAGACTCGGATTGCGAATCTGAGCCCGCAAATGGGCGAAACCAATCATAGATGATTTTGGATCGGGTTTTGGGTTGTGGAGTTCCTGTCAAAATTTCAGCCCGATCCGACGGACGGATCAAAAGTTACGCTCCTTTTAGTAAATTTATGAAAGATGCCACAAAATCGGCCCAATTCATACGTAATTTAGCGTAATTTACCGTATTTTAGCATAATTCTACATAATTATTGTAATTTCAGCATTTTAGTAAATTTATCGTATTTTAGCATAATTATTGTAATTTACCGTATTTTAGCACAAAATCGGCTCTGTTCGTAGCGTATTTTCTAACAAATATTTTAAAAAACAATTCGATTTTTTTGTGTTATATTTCATTTCAGCATTTTAGCTATTTTTCTCTTAAAAAAAAAAAAAAAAGTTTCAAACCGTAAATTTTTCTTACGGTTTGGGTATAAATTTAAATTTTTCAAAAACTTGGATAATTATATTAAAATATATTTTTTTTTGGGTAAAAATAAAAATCTCGGATTTGGATGTATGATAAAGCAGGTGGGAAGCTATTTCACAGATATGACGTCATCATGCTGTCATGCCTATGTTAGCTCCATAGCTGCATGACGTGGCATCACCTACCTCATGTGTTGTCAGAGGTAATCATGCTTATGTACCTATTAGGTAATAATAACAATAATATATGGAATCATGGATTGAGATGAAAATCAAAGAGACCAATTAGCAAGAATTCAGATCAGCTGAAATTCGAGATTCATGAACAGTAACTCTAAAATTTCTGAAACTTAAGATCCAACCGTTTAATTTTTTCTGTGCATGTATCTCAAAACAGTTAATTTTTATGTATACGCATCTCAAAATAATTAAATAGTTGGATTCGGAATTTCAAATTTCAACATATTTGAATAACAATTACACCTTTTATTGTTTAGGTACTTTGTTGCGGTGCGTCAGTCTCAATCAGCCATTACGCACAAAACTTTGGAGACTTAACCATATATTTTTTTTTTTCCATAAAAGATATAATGATTGAAAACAATGCTTCAGGTCAACTAGTCGTACTTGCGATCTCTAAAAGGACTTAACAAACACTGTGTCTGTGTCAGTAAATATTTTTTTTTTGAGAGAGGATTAGGTCCGATGGGCATCGGACCTACATTTAGGTTCAATTAGCTCCAGTACTGTACGATTAGCATCAATATTATGTGCACGAAAATTGATACAGACATACACGAATTTTGATGCGGAACACACAAATTTTGATGCAGATCAGATGATCAGTACACCCATCGAACCAAAGTAGGTGAATTCATAATTCATCTCCTCATACCTCATCCATACCTCATGTTATGTATCTCCATTTTCAAAGTCTAAACTATCGATCCGACCGTTCAACATGATATTCATACTAAAATATGCTTGGGATGAAATTTTATAATTTTTGCAAATTTTTTACTATTTTTTAAGATAGGTACAAAATCACTGTTTTTTGAATGGTTCAGATACAGTGATTTTGTACCTATCTTAAAGAATAGTAAAAAAATTGCAAAAATTATAAAATTTTATCCCCAAGCATATTTTAGTATGAATATCATGTTGAACGGTCGGATCGATAGATTAGACTTTGAAAATAGAGATATATAACATGAGGTATGAATGAGGTATGAGGAGATGAGGCATTGGAACCCTCCTCAAATACTAAATAGTGGATGAAAATATGTACCGTAAATATTTTTTAATAAATATTTGCTGAGTCGCATACCGAAATTTGGATCCGTATCCTCTGCATTAACTCAAAAGAGAATCTTTTGAGTTAATGAATTTCAACCGTTTGATTTTAAACGGAGCTAATCCGGCTCGTGCCTATAACATAGGGACCCTTTAATATTAGTGCAGATCTAATTCGCACGAATTTTAAAACAGATCGGATGGTCGAGATTCATTAACTCAAAAGATTCTCTTTTGAGTTAATGCAGAGGATACGGATTCCCGAAATTTCAGGTACCTTGAATGGAATGCAATAGCGTGCTTTGACCAAATTAGATTGACTCGGTTCTTATGTGGCACCGGCCTAAGAAACTGTTTGTAACTTTATATGCAATTCTACTTTCTTAACTGGTAAACTTTTAAATTCGCAAATTTAACAACGAGATCTAAAATTCATGTATTATATGTATATAATTTTGGAAATAATTCATTTTTATAAGACAGATATTGTATCAAAATTCTGAAGTTTTAAGAATAAATTATGAAGAGCAAATAGCTAAACACAATAAGCTACACAAACAGACGCCACAGAATGAAAGAACTCAAGGCAAGCATGAGAAATTTGAATACATTAAACAGTTTTGAAGCAATCACTAGACAACGTAATCACACCGTATGATGACAGATTAACACATGTTCAACTTGTACGTCTAACAATATAATACAGAACAATACAACTGGGGCTCTTTCAGTTACCAACTACTAGAAACAAAAATATTGTCATATTAAATCATGCCAAGTAGGAATTTGATTCTTAAAACTGAGACAAGTAGACCACAATTTAAAAGTTCAAACAGACGATCGGAACCGCTCAACATGATATTCATGCTAAAATATGATTGGAGACCAAATTTTATATTTTTTGAAATTTTTTTATTATTTTTTAAGATAGGTACAAAATTATTGTTTTTAGATGGTTCACAGTGTTATGAAAAATAGTGATTTTGTACTTATCTTAAAATATAGTAAAAAATTTTAAAAAAAATATAAAATTTGATCTGTAAGCACATTTTAACGTGGATATCATGTTGAGCGGTTCAGATCTTTTGTTTTTATGATAACATTTTTAAACGGGTAAAGATTTTGACAAAGCAATTTTAATTTATACATTACACGATTAACGAGTCAAAATAATGCTATATATAACTGGTGCACTGTATGAATAAAAAATTACCGTGTCAAAAAATTTATCCTAATTTTGTCGCAGTTGTCAATTGTTAGTGTTGTTTGTTATTGTCATAATTGTGAACTATATTAAGAAGTTAAGAACTAGCCCAGTCACAACTAAAACGATCACAAAAACCTCCCAAAACAAAAAATAT
Organism: Carex kokanica; assembly: GCA_025461125.1. Lineage (NCBI taxonomy): Eukaryota > Viridiplantae > Streptophyta > Magnoliopsida > Poales > Cyperaceae > Carex > Carex kokanica. Next base: position 159,433 of record JAJGRX010000989.1, on the reverse strand, counting down.
AAGAGAGAACAAGGCATCCAAAACTAGAAATGCATTGGTTGAGGCCTGAAAATCACCGTTGCGGGTGAATATTGAGATCAGCTTAACACATATCAAGTGAATTTTATCAGCACAACATTCGAAAAAATAAAGATGGGAAAAATTTGACAAGCCCATTGAATTGGAGAAAAATAATCAAAGCAAAAGCACCGACTTTTGTATGCTTTTTCAGATCCAACCATTTAAAATTTTTTATTCACGTATTTCGATAAAGAAACTTTTTCATGCACAAATTTTAACAAATTTGAATGGTTAGATCTAGAAAAGTATGACCTTGCTTTTCTCTTAGAAAAGCAGCAGAGTCGAATCCTGACTTTTTGGGGGTGTAGTAGAAGAGAGTAACTACCAGTAAGTCAGAAGGTGCACCAGTCCAGAAGACCTTTGTGCCATTTGGTCTATTGGTGTAGAAATATCAAACGCTGTGTCAACACCGCCAGTAGCATTTTTCATATTTATTTGCCATTCAGTTGAGAATTGAGATGTTTTTTTTGGTTCAATAATTCACCTGTAAATATTTTGTTTTGCAAGTATCATACCAGATGGTGCCCTTCAAAGCTGCAGAAATTCTAACAAAAGGAAAAGCACAGACGAAGAAGTAAAATGAAATAGATACTCTGAAATCTGGTTGGAAGATTCTGGTAGGGTTTCAAGTTGAAAGATCCTAATGAAGATCAGAGGTTACTAGAAGACTTAACTGATTATAGGCACTTGCACTGAGGGATAGCCATCAGATGTTTGGTTCCTTTCTCTTTTGATTTCAAAAATAAAAGTTTGAGGGACTCAACTCCTATCTTCACTCAAAAATAAATTAACAATTCAAGAGTAAGTAGCACAAATTCTTGTTCATATAAACCTAAATAATAAAAAAATGGTCTGTAATTTCCATACCTGTGTAACTACTACAAGAATCTTATTCAACATGACTAGTTGACTACTATGCATTCCTATATTGCCAGTGTACTATTTGTCTGCTCACATGCCAGAATTTAATCAGAACTAACAGAATCATTTATACAAACAATATGACAAAAGCAAATGCTAGTCGAAGTAGTCAAACAAGCAAAAGTAAAATTCGCTCAAAAGGGGGAGAACAAGCAGCAGCACTCTGGTGACAAGCATTAAACATCATTTCTTCTCTTATCAAAATATAACTGTACGAGATAAGTTATTCTGTACTGATTGACAATGCTAATATGGCTGGCTAAATTAACTACCGTCCGGTAAATACAGTGATAGAGGCATTTGCGAGTTCAAATGTCGATGAGTCAGTATTGGTGGGTCCTCTGACAGCTGAAAAACTCGGTTGCTTAGGTGACAAGCTCGAAGTGGTCCCACTCTCTAGCATTATAAGAACCGATGACATGGTCGGCCGGTCATTTACATAGTCTTGCACACAGAGTAATGCTACAGTGACACATATCACGACCTCTCCGAGGGAGCAGGACTCCCGTATTGCTGGTTCCACCAGCTCAATTAGGTTGTTTTCGTGCCAGAGCTTCCATGCCTTCCACAAGGTAAAAATATTGTAACTATTGTTAGTTTTAAATTGTTTATAATCAGTGAAAATATCAGGATAAGAATCCATATGCTCAATTTTAGTTGTGCAATTTAAAATTTCTTAAAGTATCTTCGTATTATTATTCCTCCTGTGTATGCTACTTTTAGCTATGGCGCTCAAATGTAATATTGCAACTTCTATTTTGTGCAGATGTTGTTGTAAGGTGTAGGTATTGTTGAACATGAGGTACTTAAAAAGTAGGATAGATTGTATTGGCAATAAAATGCAAAATAATTGTTAGGAGCATAGGGAGAATTACAGTATGTTGATTGACTTACATAGCCTAGGAGATAGAGAGAAAACTCATGGTTGTAGTAGGTACTAATCTTCTTGCCACTAATGATCTCCAAAAGGAGCACACCAAAGCTATAAACATCTGATTTGACCGAAAAAATACCTTGCATTGCATATTCAGGAGCCATATACCCACTGCAATTAATTAACTATTATTTTAATGTCTAGATATAAGCATGGTCAATAACTTTCATTGCCAGAGTACATCACACATCACATGCACAACTACCATTCATGAGAGTAATGTTCTGATAACAACACTTTTTTTTTTTTTTTTCAAAATGCAAGACATTGATTATATTAACATTTGTACTTGGTTTAACTTAAACAGACTATTATAATCGTACAAACATTATCATGATTACTGATTGCAATTTGCAGTGGTTTAACCGACATACAGCATCTTTTAAATATTAAGGACAAAATAATTTTGGCATGTATGTGACTGACTTGTATTAGAGAATCTAGTGCAGTTTTGGGGTAAAAAAGCCTTAAACTTGGATGGACCCACAGAAACCCTGCATCAACAGAAATCATAGAAAAGAGAAAACACAAAGGGATTTCTGATTTCCAAACATTTAAACTATTCTGTACAAATCCAAAAGAAAAAAATGTTAGTGAGTGCAAGAGGCCCTTACTATGTGCCGACAACCCTCTTTGTGTTATTTAATTCATTGTCATCTTTTCCAAAAATTCGTGCAAGCCCGAAGTCTGAAATTTTGGGATTCATTTCTTCATCCAATAATATGTTGCTAACTTTGAGATCCCTATGAATAACCCTTAACCTTGAATCTCTGTGTAGATAGAGGAGACCTCTAGCAATCCCTTCTATTATCTTGTACCTTGTTCTCCAATCTAGTAGCCTTTTCTTTTTGTCATCTGCCAAAATGGAAAGACAAGTTAACTTAATATTATTGTAAGGCTTTTGCGCCACCTATCACTTACCACTTATCATTCTAATGTATTTACCAGGCTTCATGTAAACAAAAACTAAAGAACTGATAGAATGCTCAAGGTGACTTTGGATATTTTGTTTGATAGGAATAGGTATTCTGATGGAGGTGCATCTAGATTAAGATATTGTTCGCCATTTCTGGAAGTATCCGAAATTTTCCATCTTCGAATTACAACCATACTGGTGCACTTGCTACTACCAGCTCTTGGCATTACTGACGTGCTTTATCAGAGACCTCAAGGATCACTATTTTCAAGGGCTTTGAAAATTTCAGAGGCTTTATTTGTAATTGTCACATTATGAAATGCAATAGTGTCACTGGTACCTAACACACATTTACCTGCCAGGCCTCTCACTTACCAAGCCGATGCTCATTTCTAGTGGACTCAATCTCAAGCCCCTTTAACTTCATTTCATACATCCAACTTCCTATACAACAAAAATGGGAAATTTTGTTCTTTTCTAGGGTCTTGAAGCATATTAGGCTGTCAGCTATAATGCATGGATACCGACATGCATGGATGGATACCGGTCTTATATGGTACGGCATGGATATAATGATTCGGAAATGCTAAATCTCCAGATACGATTTCTATATATATACATCTTTCATAGCTTCCTTGGGTAGAAAATTTACATTTTTTAAATTTTCATATGATTACTCTTATTAATGACATTTTCATTCACAAAAAGATCAATAATTAGAAGTGGCCAAGAAGCATCAGTATCAACATTCAGTTTTGGTGAACAGGAGGATTCGAATAATTATTAATGTATAATAAAAACATGTTTCTCAAGTTACTGGGCAAAAATTAAAATTTTGAATTCTGTGTTAATATTTAAATGGTTGTTGATCTCAAGTCTGGTTTTAAATTAGCAAACTATTTAGTCCCACATTGCTTCTTGTAAGAGCAAGTCGGTACTGACATCAAGTGATGAATGTTATTTCTTTGCTTCATCAATTGTGAGGATTAGGGCTGCTGATCTATTGTGGCCTAGCAACCTGTACCCATGTCCGCACCCGGGTAATATTTTGACCGTATCAGTCAAGTAAAAAAATATAGATTAATTAGATAAGCCGGCTAGAGTATCTGATATGCACCACGTGCAATATGCATATCCATATTGGATATGTGTACAATATATGTTCAGCGGTATTTTTTGAACAATCAGAGCAATAAAGGCTTGGATTTGCGTGCTTATAATACAATTTGTATTCTTATAATGCCACCTCAGCTTAGAGATAAAAGCTTCTAGTCGGAGGGAACATTTGCAATCTCATCATCTTTCTCAATTTAGACGCCTCTTCCGTTTGTTTTTCTTTCTTTTTTTCATTTTTATTTTGGCAACATTTGCATCTTTATGGGGAATTTAACAAAAATTGGTAATTTACATTTAGTTTTCTGGTACTGATTTTTTTAAAATTGCTGGTACCAAAATACTTAGAACGTTATTTCCCGAATAGACCAATAGAACTTTGACTGGACATATTATCAAGCATCTTGTGTGCACTACATAAACACGGCGGTGGTGTAAATTTCAGAGAGAACGCACCCTGTGAAGGAAGCTCCGACCCAGATAAAAAAAAAATGCCAAGAGAACCGTTTTCATTTCTACAAAGCATAGAAGCACAACCAAGTCATCTCTACTGCTTACCCAAGAGGAGATTTCATCGTGCTGCTCATGCCACACCATATCTCTACATCGTGTGAAGGAATACAGCACGAACATTCTGCCTTTCTCCTCTTAACCTTTTTCTCTGGCGTGGGAGAGTGGCAGGACCGCAGGAGAGAGACTGAGAGAGCCTAGCTGCTCTCAGGTTTTGCGTGCTCTAGTCTGTCTCGTTCCAACTTCCAAGGGCATTAAATTAAGCCCATTTCATAACGGGCTTTATTGGGCCGAATAGTGTTGGTAGTTTGGAGAGACTTCAGAATGTATTATTTGTTTAATTAATTATATGCATATTACTTCACCATTACCATAACAGTTAGACTGACAGCAATATAGTTTTAAGAAGAAGAAATTACCAAAAAGGAAAGCATCCAAGCTTCTGTTAGGCATGAACTCGTAGATGAGAACCTTCTCTTCATCTTGGAGACAGCATCCCAAGAGTCTCACAAGATTTCTGTGCTGCAATTTTGCAATTAGAATCACTTCATTTTTAAATTCCTCTAAACCCTGACCAGAACTTTCTGATAACCTCTTTACTGCCACTTCATGCCCTTCAGGTAGAACACCCTACATTAATTAAATCAGAAGTCAGAACCATCTCTTTTATTTGTAAATCCACCATGCAAATGTTGTTGCACTTTCTTATTTATGCATGTGAAATTAAACATTAGAACAATTACCTTGTAAACAGGACCAAATCCACCTTCTCCTAGCAGATTTCTGAAAGAGAAGTTATCGGTGGCGGCAATGATGCAATCAAAACTAAAAAGAGGCAACTCCCTTAGTAATTGCCCCTCATCTGTAATTTTTATCACCCCTGACATTTCTGATCCCACATCTTTTCTTCTCTTTGCACCACTTGATCCCTCTCCTCTCTCTCTTCTCTGCCTCATGAAACCTAATTAATTTAATTATTTTGAGGAGTTATCATTATTTTCTGATAACAATATTATTCAATATCAATGAAAAAAATTACTATTTTTCAGATGAACTATTCTATATGTCAATGTTGGTAAAAATTAATGTTTCAAAATGGATGGGCCGGCGTTTCTGGTAAAGACCTACTTAGGAAATTAAAGGAACACATTAAGTTTATTAATTAAATGGAAAATGCATCTGAATTCATAACTTAGGAGGGTAATAATCACAGAATTGCAAAACTAAAAATTTGCAATAGAAAAAGGTAAAATATGATATTCTGGATAAATTCACCTCGTTTCCTTCTGTTGCATCTCCAAAACAAGTAGAAGCAAGCAAGTAGTGCTAAGCTTGATAGAATAACTACAATTATAATTACCACTGGTTTCTTTTTGCGCTGCCCTGTAAAAAAAAATTATCCTCTACTTGTCAGAAGAACTTTTCAGAGGATTCACATTTCGTAATGAAGTTTCATGTATTAATTTTTTAAACCAATGAAAGGTTATTGTATAATGATTAATGAGCATAGCAGCCTCGAACTTCAGAACTGATAAATCCCTTCCTTCATACTGTTTACGTACCGCAAGAACCATATTGAATTATATGTTTTGTTTGTTTAATTCAGTGATAGTACAAAAGATAGAAATATAGTAATTATGAAATTGATATGTGCAGATATAAATTTTATAAACAAATAGATGCTGGTAACGTGTTGCAGAATTACTTACCGAGTTCGATGCCAGCAAGCCGGAGATACATATCATTGCCCCCACCACCTGTGAATATATGCATGTCCACCAAATGTACTCCCCAAACCAGGCACCCAATACCACTCACATAAGAGTACGCCTTGCACGAGCAGTTCTTGAGGCACGAGGCATGGCAACCGGCCTCATCCATCACGTCAACATCCACTTCTGACATGTCTGGTAGCTTTACTCTTTGCATCTTCCAGAACCCATCTGCTGTTCCATTGTTGCCTGGTTGTTGAATATCAGTTTAGTTCCATGTGTTGCACAATTTAATTTCAAATTATTGGGTTACCAGCACATGAAGCTTTCAGTAGCATTATACGACTTGCATCTCGATGCATTTCTCACAAGCCGATGATGGTGAATTTTAGTTGTGGTTGTGGATATGATTGATTGCATACCTCTCATCTCACATTTGAAAGGCACCCGTCTGACACAGCCGGAACTCCTATTACCATTACTCCACTCAGTTTCTTTTGCTGGAATATGACCCTGGAGGCACTTGCACATGGGCTCAAGACCGGATTTACCATCAATTTCAGTACACATGGCATAGTTGCCGCATAGGTTGTAGAGCTCACACGGGGTTGTTGGTTCTGCGAAAAACCGGGTCCACGATCTGCTCGTTTCTGACCAGATCAAATGTTCGTCGATGCCGTCCCAAGAGATCAGATACCTGTGGGAGAGGTTGAAGCCAGTATAAAAGTACATCTTCTTCTCCAGGTCGTAGTTACTCAGCTTGAATGTGTACATGTATGTTGGTACCATCTTCTCAATTCCAATAAATATCTTGCAAATTTAAGCAGATAACAACCAAAATTTTAGGTATGGATTTAAAAGGCTTTTTACGTTTACTATTGAAAATCTCTCTCCCAATTAAAATATCATGCAACATATATAGCTATCCTTTCTCAGCTGCTAAACTAATCAAACCAAAAAAATTCAATTAACATACAATCAAAATAAAACACATCTCACTTCCAATGAAGTAGTTTCAGCTGTATGATAAGCAACAACAACATTTGAAATAAGCAAAAGTTTAATCAGCACACCTGACCATTCCACCTCCCTGACCGCCACCTCGGGCGTCCACCATCCCATACAAATAGCTGAGTCGACCGTGTGGGGTCAATGCCCATAGTGAAGTTCCCTGGTGCAGGATCAGTCTTGCTCGTCCAAGATGTGAAGACCTGGTTCACGCCGGTTTGTAGGTCCAACCCTACTCTCATACCCGGTATATACGTGTCACTAGGATAGTCAAAGCTCTGCCAAACAGTCGTCCCGTCAGAGTTGTTCAACGCTAAATTTCCATTGGCCAGCAATTGGACTATTCTAGATTGGTTGGTTGAAATTGGAGATGACATGTTGGTCGACCATAGTAAGTCGGTTCCTGTGTTGGTGATGATCAAGTTCCCATCACTTGCGAGGGTTAGTGCACCACCCGATGAATTTGTCACCGGTTTCTCCCGGTTCGCAACCCATAAGATTGTTTCTAATTTACTCGACAAGTTGCGGTACCATACACCGATGTATCGACGATTTGACTTCTCAGGGGTGAAAAACCCAAGTTCAAAGATGTCTCCTTTCGATACCAGTGTGTCGCCATCTCGAAGGGATTCACCTAGGGTTAGGGTATCTTTTCCCTGGCATGGCAGAGAGAGAGGGAATAAGATGACCAGAATAGAGGATAGGAGAGTTATGGTAATGGCGAGATGATAGTTCATTTCTCAGAAAACTGAATAATATTCCTCTGAAATGTTAAGTGAAGAATTATATATGTTTCTACTTTCTAGCTGGTACGCTCATTTGGTAAATTAAATACAAACTCTTACCTACTTCATTTCATTACGTTGTGTTCATTTTCTCTGCATGGATCATGTATCTATGCTCCTTTTGGCCTTTTAGGCGCCGCTATATAGGTACCACCCTGATGTCTGATCAACTTAATTGTGTGCTAATATTTGTTATCTATATGTTAATTAATTCGAACACATATAAATTTGGCTATTTGCTAAAAGGAGGGTTCAAATTATGCCTCCATTTTTAAGAACTTTAATAACTCAAAATTTAAAATTTAAAATTTAAAATAAAACCGTTAAATATGATCTACATCATTTTATTTATTTATGCACGTAGAAATTAATAATTCGTAGTTTAATTAATTATAACACACATATGCATGCATGCATGCACCCTTTAGCTATATACTATGCTGAGTGAAGCAAATATTATATAATATTAATTTTAAATTCTGAATTGCAATATATATATATATATATATAGGAATTGGCTACGGTGCTACGTGTAGCATAGAGGGCCTCCGTGCTATGGCTCAATATTTGAGTTTTCAAAATCCTAACGGTCTATCCGAACCATTCAACATGATCTCCATATAAATATGTACTTGCAAACCAAATTTTACATTTTTTAGGATTTTTTTACTATTTTTTTAGATGCGTAGAAAATCACTTGATCTGAAAATTTCTGTACCATTCAGATCAAGTGATTTTCTACGCATCTAAAAAAATAGTAAAAAAATCCTAAAAAATGTAAAATTTGGTTTGCAAGTACATATTCATATGGAGATCATGTTGAACGGTTCAGATTGACCGTTAGGATTTTGAAAACTCAAATATTGAGCCGTAGCACAAAGGCCCTCTATGCTACGCGTAGCACCGTAGCCAATTCCTATATATATATATATATAGGGAAATGCTAAAATGAGTCATGGAGTAAAATAAGTTTGTACTCCATGCCTCATTATTTTCATTTTGAAAATCTAAACAACCGATCCGAACCGTTCAACATGATCACCATATTGAAATGTGCTTGGAGACCAAATTTTACATTTTTTGAATTTTTTTTACTATTTATTAAGCCACTTTGAAAATCGCTGATCCATTGAATTTTTTTCAGAAATTATAAAATTTCATCCCAAGCATATTTTAGTACGGATATCATATTGAGCGGTTCGAATTTCATCCCAAGCATATTTTAGTACGGATATCATATTGAGCGGTTCGGATCGACATATTAGACTTTAAAAATAAAGATATAAATATAAAGTATAATGAGGTACGATGAGGTATGAAAAGCACAAGGTACTGTAACCTCCTCTCTGTATATATCTGCTTCATTTCCCGATTTCTAAAATTTGGAATTTGCGTCTCTTTTGAAGGAGACGCATTGATGAATTGTGTGGGACTTGAATGCAAAAAAACAAAAACGGTTAGAGCATTTGATCCGCCAGCCGCAGACACCCAGACTCGGTTTGGTCGCACATGTCATCTATGGCGCATTAAGTCTTCTCTAATTAAATTAATCAGGTAATTAACTTCCTTTCATAAAGAAAGCTTCACTATTATCTTCACTGTTACCATTCATTTAATTTGACCTGATACCGATAGAATCAAACAATATATGTGATTCAATTAAATGACTTGTGTATCAGCTAATCTTAATTGTTACAATGAACCATTTTGATTCAATAATAGCAATGATGCTATTAATGATAACGGTAATAATATTATCAATAAAAAAAATAGTGCCTGAATATTTTCTTACTATATCAAATACGCATATATAGCATATCCTTTTTTCTAATGGATAAAAATAACAAAGCTATAGATTCTACCAAATACATATTTAATTATTAATTAGAGAAGCCACTAATTATTAACGCATATTAAAATTGATAAGAATTATTAATGTTCTTCGGCTTTTCCAAAAATTTAATTTGGTGTTACATAAATTGTTGCGACAACATATCAATCAATTACAAATTAAATTGCCATATTGTAACTTTAACGGCAGGGAATACGACCATATATCTTTTCGAGATTTCTTAGAATTTTTTTTTTTTAATTTATATTGGTATAATCTAAAACAAATCCATACGATTAAATCTGCCGACGTATATATATGATGGAAATGCCAGCATATCAATATTATATATTCGTTTTAAATAAAACAAGACCCTACATTAAAAAATGCTCTTGTAATTATATCTTTCCTGCAATTAATCCAGAGAGCATACCGATTGGTGCCTATTGGTAGAGTGGGAAAAATGGCACAGCGGAGCTGGCTCCGTCACGGAACGGCACGGCACGGTACGCGTGTCAATTACGTGCCGTAACTCGCGTGTCCCGTGCCGTGTTCATCTTTTGAAACTTTGGCACGGGACGACACAGCACGTGAAAGATTTAGTCACGGCACGGCACGTAGTCACGCGAGTCACATGTAATTAGGACAATTAGATATTGATTTAATGGTGAATCTTGAATAAACTAACCTAAATTATAATTAAATTGTCACGCGAGTCACGTATGGTCACGGCACGTTTAGACACGGCATGACTCACATGACGTGACCATTTATATGCCGTGATCACCCCTTGACATTTTGATCATGGCACAGCACGTAAAAAATTAACTTAATCACGGCATGGCAAACACAAAATCAAAGTCACGTCACGGCACGGCACGTTTTTTTCCGCTCTACCTATTGGGCTCGTAACGTTGGAGATTAAAAAAGAAAAACAATTGTGGGTCTTGAGATTAACAATGAACGCTTTTCCAAGTTTTTAATGGGCCTTGGCTGTAAATGTAGACCGTAAGTAACCTACCGGATCAATATATTTCGAAATTGATACAAGTACAGCTTTTAATGTTAATTAACTATCTGTGCTCTGCGTTAGAGAAAACTACATGCCATAAAACTGATCGCTTATGAGCCCTTGGATTAGAATCAGAGCTTAATGATGTGGCATCATCGTCGGAGATGAGGGACTCGGTATTGCCCAGATCAGATGTGGAGTAGCGCCATGTATCCTCCTGTGTGGTACAAAACAATCAGTAAATTTACTGTACTCCATAGTCAATTTTAAGTCCGAAAATAAAAAAAGTACATTTGATAAATCAAAAACAAAAAAAAAGCACGACCTGTATCTTTTTTTTCCTAGGAAATTAGGGGTGCAAACGGGTCCAGATATTATCCGACCGTATCCGCATCCGCATTCGAAAATTAGATATAGATATCCAAATATCCGTACAGATACGGATACGGATATGGTTTTGAATTTTAATTATCCGTATCCAAATAGTAAATAAATACCATATAGTTTGCTAAATATTATGAAAATATTTATGTATATATCTACAGATATCCGATATCCGATCCGTATCCAAAAATTAAATGCGGATACGGATGTGGTTTTACCACTATCCGATCCGTATCCGATTCGTTTGCACCCCTAATAGCATGCTTAATCTTCACATTAAATGCTAGTTGTAGTTATATTGGACATAAGTGATACATTTTTTTAATCTCTAAATTATAATCAGATAAAGCACTCATGAATTATCTTTTATTTGACCTAAAAGTTTCGGGTTAGAATTATACCTGATCCTCCAACCCGTTAGAAACTCGTCTCCGTTTCCACCCTGTCACTGCCTCCTCCACTGATACTGGCACAACGCCATACTCTTCTTCCTCCTCATCTGGACAAGAATTCAAGTTCAAATCTGAATCTGAATCTGAATCCGAATCCGAATCCGAACCCGAGACTGATTCTTCAACCTCACCCGCGCATTCATCACAAGTCGAGATAACCACCTTATCAAGACTCGGGCCGGATGTGTGCACCCGTGTCGGGATCTTGCACTTGCAGCACAGTATTGCACGTGCGTGGCGTGCGACGAGGAAGTTCGCCCGGTGCACGTGTGCATCGCATGTGTAACACAAGAAGGCCTCATCAGATTCGCAGTGTACATGCGGCTCTGCATTGCAGAGTGCACAGGAGAGCTCGTTCTTCTCAATCGTCTTCTCCATTTTTGAAATTGGATTTGAGTTGGATTAGATTAACTTGGGTTTGATATTTGAAGAGTGCTTGGATTGGGAGAGAGACTGAGAGGAGAGACTCGGTTCATTTTTATATATTCTTTTGTCAACTGTAAATTACTACAATGTCCTTGGTTGGAGGTATTCTGTTTTGCGCTAAATTTGTACATTTGAAGGGTACTTTAGTAATCTTACGGTATCCTGTGGAAGGGTACTACATGGACCAAGCGCATGCAGCAAACTATTTTCTCTCTCAAAGAATAGTCGACATGTTCAATTGTGATTTGTGCGTCGCGAGATCAGGTTCGTTACCATTCCGTAGTGACGCGCGTACACGAAGAGAATCACGAATTCACATCCTCCCCGGTATCGTAAAGTCCAAATAATACTGTCCTGCGCTAGCCCGAATCTCAAAGCGACTAAGAATAAATCTCAAACGCAAAGGAATTGAAATGTTTTACACGTATTGGAGAGGATACTGTTCGGGTAATCACGGGGCTTAGCGAGGAATAGATGATGTGGCAGGTGCTTGCGGGACAGAGTCCTTGAATCCAACATGGCAACATCTCCACCACAAATGTTGGAGAAGCACGTGGGTTGCACCTGACGCCCCATTTCTGCGGTGGGACCATTTATGCTCGGAATTGTTGCTTTCTCTGTTTATACTTGAGTTGACTATAGAGGCCAAAATTGCTTTCTTATTGTTACAAAGAAGATTAAACAAGTTTCTGATTTTTTTCGGATATACCCTTTTAATGTTCCTAATTGGTAATTTAATGTTCTCTAATCTCCATCTAGTACCTTCCTTTTAGATCAAACTATATCGTTTTTTTTTATCACTCAATATTTTATCCAAACTTATCTTAATATCTATTTTTATAGTATACATGTTTAAAAAAATTTAAATAAATGCCATATGTTGTTTGCTTCAAATGTGAAATATTTTTTGCAAAATATAAGTTTTAAAACTAATTATTTGAAAAATTACTTCAAATTTTTGCGTGCAATTTGAATTTGAAATGAAGATTTGGCCAGATATTATAAAAACTACAACTTGAAACTAAAATTAGATAAATCAATGTTGAGTAATAAAGCATGGTTTGAACTTAGGAGCTTATTACAAATATTTTAACATATAACCCTTGTCATATTATGCACTAATTATACACGACGACCTTGAAGAATAGACTATGTAAATATTTTATTTATTTAATTTAATTTATTTTGTATTGAGAACTAGTCTTTGATTTAATAGTTGAGATAATATTCTCTGTGTTATATGTCACTGTTTCAAAACTTGACTGGAAATTTCATATTTAAAGTTGAAAAACTTGACTTTCTTGTTTATCTCTAAAAAAGATAATCATTTTGTGTCAACTAATATGAAAAGGATATCATTTTTATCAATTTTACTTTTCTTATCCAGAGTTTCATCTGAATAGAATTTCAATTACTAATATCTTAATAAAATAAGAACAAAAATTATACTTTATTGAACTCTGGATAGAATTTCAATTACTAATATCTTAATATAATAAGAACAAAAATGGTACAAATGAGAGGTTGGTTCAAAAACTAGAGCTGTGACCTAAATATGAATTTGAAAAGAATATATGATCCCGGGAATAAGATACAAAGTTATAGTTTATTTTAATAAAATGGAGGGCAGGAGCGAGATATGTGGTTGTCATTGAAACGTATCAGATTTCCTTTCCTGCTGACATGTCAATGCCATGTGATAACAATAACCAGACCCAGTATACCTTCTCCACGTCGGACTGTACCATGTGGTTGTGGTCTTGTGGAGTGGTTCTATCAAAATATGATCATTCCAAATTCCTGCTTGGAAAAAATAATAAAGAAATGCATTTTTATCGCCAGGCTTCTACGTCGTGACACTTGTCCACCCTTTTTTGGACCATGAAACATGAATATATAATAGGATAGCTTTCGAAACCTTCCCCATTTTTTCCTTAAATTACTAATTATTTAAGTAACTACTAACTACTTAATTGAACAACTTACTATTTAGAGACCGTCTAATATTTGAAAGATTTTACAACTGACGCACACAAGTATTCATTTATACACCTCTATTTTTTTCAAAGTTTGTATTTCTGTCATTTCTTAGTACTTAGTACGCACTGGTCTAATTCACCATTAATGAAACTTTGTTTTTTGCAAATAACTCGCTACTGCATGAGGAAGAGGAATATAGACACGAAAGAGATTAATTGCAATCATAGAGACAAAATTAGTTGAACTCGATCCATTTAGCACTCATTTTGAGACGGTTGACAGTGATGGATCTGACCCGGCGAAGACGTGCTTGATTGGAATGGAGTGACGGCGAGTCTCCGACAGAAGGAGGTGGAGGTGGGAGACGGAGGTAGGAGAGGGAGGGAGAAATGAGGGAAGATTCGAATTGGTAATTATAGTTAAAAAAGAAAGTTAATTAGTTGAAGGAAGAAATAAGAAAAATATAATTATCCTATATAATATTATTACCCGTTACAAAGAATAAATAAATATTTTTTGTCATACCATAAATAATAGAATGATTTGGTAATAACAATGCTTCCAAATAATTTACATTATTAGAAATTATAATTTACAACGAGATCCATAAAATTAATTATCTTGTTTTTTTTAAGCTTTTCTATTCCATATTGAAAAGAGACCCCATTGATAACTTCTTTTATTTTCTGTCCATTAACTCATAATCATAAATTAATGGTAAGTATTGAGAAAATCTTATTAACAAATAAAGACAGAGAAAAAGTAAACTCATTTCCTGATGGATATAGATAAGAAAATGTTGTATCCAATCGATTAACAATTTTAAAATTACAACACTTATTTTTTGTTCAAATAGAAACAACCAACTTGTTTATCATCAACAATTTAGGCTTAGAAAGCTTGGAAATTATTGGATGTCTATAAAGCAAAAATGTTGCATCTATTCTTTAGGGCCATGTTTATCAAACAATTTAGGCCCAAAAAGCTTGTCGGCCTAACAGTATAGAGGTTTAAAAAAGAAGAAACAAAATGTTCCATTGCCGGGATTTGAACCCGGGTCGTCTGGGTGAAAGCCAGATATCCTAACCGGACTAGACGACAATGGATTTGTGAAGGAGTACTGCTTGTAAATTATATAAGTCAGAAACTCCTAAGGATAGATCATCACAATTCACAATGTTACCAAATATTCACTATATTTTATTATTGCAATTAAAACAAGATATATAGAGAGAGTGGCTATCAAAACGTTTGTTCCTAAATCCTCGTGCAACCGAATTGTTTTCGTATTTTTAAAGTCCAAACAGTTGATCCAAACCATTAGATGTGATTCATATATTAAGATGTGCTTGGAGACCAAATTTTACATTTTTTTTGAATTTTTTTACTATTTATTAAGCCACTTTGAAAATTGCTAATCCGTGTGAACAGTAAAAACAGTGCAACCGAATTATGGACCATGTGATCAGCTATTTTGAAAGTGCCTTAATAAATAGTAAAAAAATTTCAAAAAATGTAAAATTTGGTCTCCAAGCAGATTTTAATATAGATATCACATCTAACGGTTTAGATCGACCGTTTAAACTTTGAAAATTCAAAAACCATTCGGTTGCACGAGGACTTAGAAATAAACGTTTTGATATTAGCCACACACACTCTCTCTTTCTCTCTCTCTATATATATATATTCTGGCGGGGACATTTGTCAGAATGTAACAAACCACAAACTCATTTCTCGAGTATTACTCGTACTATATGCATTTAATTATATATTTGAAAGAGTAATTATTATATATATACCGCAATTTTTTATTACATTATTCAAATATATAGTATAATATAATATAGCCCAACCTAAAATAATTATGAGGGTTCAATGCCTTCATCTTTTGTGCATCTATCATGCCTCCACGTTTTAATTAATTTCCTAATTACAAAAAATTTAAAATTATATGTCAAAAAAAAATCGTTAGATGTGATCTATATTATTTTTTCTATACACACATAAAATTTTATCACTTTCTAATTTTGTTTTCATATGAATCAATAATGATAAAATATCAACATCCTGAAATCATCCACTTCAATATATTTTTGTAACTTGTTGATAAAAAATAATTTGAAATATCATAATCTTTTACGCTTGAACATAGAAAATGATATAAATCATATCTAACGGTTTTATTTTGATATTTAATTTTTAAATTTTATGTTATTAATGTTTTAAAAATGAAAGTATAATGAAGACAAAAATAGAGCTATTTGAATCCTCCTCAATAATTATAAATGTAATTAAGACAGAGCATGCATTACATTTGATCATCCATTAGATGATTTGAAAATTTAAACATATTAGTTTTAATTCCATTTTGATAAATGGCCAAAAAGAAAGAACTCTCACAAACTATTGGTTGGACAAAAACCATTTCTTTTGAAAATTATGAAGCACCGCTTTCTTCCGATCCTTAGAAATAATAAAAATGATCTACAAATGCAAAAATTAATATTTCAAGTTAGCTCTAGTACTGACCGCTGTGCTTTTTTTGTAACACAATTAATAAATTTACAAAATTTGCAAGGAAATGGACAAAAAATCTCGAGAAAATGTACCATATTTTTGGTTGGCAGTGAAGGAAGGGATCATCAACATGGATGAACTGGTAAATTCTTCAATGCCATATTTTTGCTTCTTTTTTTTTTTGTAATTCTTCTTCAAAAGATTTATGGTCATTAACATTTTACCAGTAGGGAGAGAGATAAAGCTGTTATACATAGTGTTGCTTAGTCTCTCAACCAGCTGTAATTATGACTTTTTAGTATATGCTCTCTATTTTCAACGAAATCAGATTCTTGCCTGTGAATTTAAAATGTGTACGTAGTATTACTACATCAACTAATCTGTATATATATACCTTGCTTGTTATTTGTTAACAGAACTATTTTTATCCAGTACTACACTGTCTAAGCGCCACTTCTCCTATCCAGCAGTCAATGTAGGAAAAGAAAGAAATAACAGGTCATATTGTGCACATGCTAATCTTAACCTTAATTTTCGCATTAACAAGCTAGCATTTCCATAGGTTAATTTTAGCATATATCCAAAAAAACTTTCACAAAGCTGCTGACTGGTCATGAACCATCCTAAACGCTACATATGTTTCTTCTTCTTTTCAAATCAGATAGATGATCTCTTCTCTTGAAAACAAAAGGAAAAAGAAAGAATTTTTTTTTTTAGTAGATTGACATTAGCTTTGCAAAAATGCCGGCCGGAGGGTTTACAGGATATACTGGAGGACATCAATACCCTGGCAAAATAACATGGTCTGTGATAATTGCATGCTGTGTGGCCTCCTCTGGTGGGCTCATTTTCGGATACGACATCGGTATCTCTGGTTAGCAATTTTTTCCTTTTTTACATATATTAGTTATAGCAATTGATTTTTCAAAACAAACTTGTGTTCATCAAAGTTCAATGTCTAAACTCTAACTGAAAGTTTTGGAGTTCAAATTTTATATATCGGAAGGTACATGCAATTTTGATCCATAGCAGAACCTGTAGTTGAATTTAGTGTCTCTGTTTTGGCATAAGCATGACTGGTTTGATGGATATTAAGCAATAAGGAAATAAAGTCATACAATATGCAACTTTTATCAATTTGTTTTTGTTAATTGGGTGAACAGAAAGGAAAAAAAGGAAAGAAAACTTTTTTTTTTTGAAAGTTTGGTAGTGACAAAAAAAGAAAAAAAAGAAAAGAAAGAAAAGAAAAGAAAACTGATGGACCAAGAATCCTTTTGATGCTGTATACTGATAAAATTTGACTGCTCAAATTTATTTTATTGAAAAATTATTAGGTGGTGTCACCTCGATGGATTCGTTTTTAATCAAATTCTTCCCATCAGTATATCACTTGGAGGCGAACAGCGCATCAACGAGCCAGTATTGTAAATTTGACAGCCAGCTCCTCACACTGTTTACATCATCCCTATACCTGGCGGCATTAGTAGCTTCATTCGTTGCAGCAACAGTAACTAGGAAATATGGAAGAAATTTTTCTATGTTCGTTGGTGGGCTCACCTTCCTAGTAGGAGCTGTCATTAATGGTGTAGCTCTTAATGTTTTCATGCTCATTCTTGGTCGTGTTCTTCTGGGCATCGGTGTTGGTTTTTGCAATCAGGTTATAGTCAATAAATGCGCAGATTCGATTCATTTTTTTTTGTTCCATCAGACTCTTGAGGAATAAACAATCATATAAAGAAAAATGTAACAAAGACAAATGATAATTAAGAAAGATAATGTTCATTTTAACATAGAAGCTCTCACCATAACACACAAGCATTCCCATATTAGCAAGAAAATAGTTTTTTAAGTTATTTTTCTGAACTTGATTGTTATTATGTTTTTGTTTGCAGTCAGTTCCAGTGTACCTATCAGAAATGGCACCAGCTAAGCACCGAGGCACGCTGAACATAGCCTTCCAGCTCATGGTCACTGTTGGCATTCTTGTCGCAAACCTCATAAATTATGGAACTGCTCAGATTCCTGGAGGATGGGGTTGGCGTTTGAGCTTAGGTCTCGCTGCTGTTCCTGCCGCCATAATCACCATTGGTTCCGTTCTTCTTCCTGACACCCCGAATTCATTAGTTGAGCGGGGGAAGGCCGATCAGGCCAAGAGAATCCTTTCAAAAATTAGAGGAGTGCCGGATGTGCATGCAGAGTTTGAAGAAATCGTTGCAGCGTGTGATGAAGCGAGATCGATTGAGCGCCCTTGGAGCAACATTTTGAGGAAAAAATACAGGCCACAGCTTACAATCGCTGCCCTGATTCCGTTATTTCAGCAGCTAACCGGGATTAATGTCATCATGTTCTATGCTCCTGTTCTATTTAAGACCATCGGATTTGGCGATAACGCTTCTCTTTTGTCAGCAGTAATTACCGGCCTCATAAATGTCGGTGCGACTGTGATCTCTATAATTGTAGTCGACCGTCTTGGGCGGAGAGTCCTTTTTCTAGGGGGTGGCATACAAATGCTCATTTGTCAGGTACAAAACAAAAGCTAGTTAAGCAGAAATAGCTATGTTTCCATTAAGATATTATAGATACATGCACTGAAAACTAGTAATTGTATGTCTTTACGGGTTTCAGATTAACAGTTTCATAGAAATCCTAAAGAAATGAAGTACTATTAGACCCATAAACTCATAACACTGATGGTACCGGGTCTAGCCTGTCTGCGCAAATTAACCCGAGCTTCGCATTTTGCGCAGGTTTTAGTTGGTGCCTTGATATATGTGCAATTTGGAGTTTCTGGGGTTGGAAGTGCATCCAAGAGTCTTGCAGCTCTTCTCCTGTTCTTCATATGTGGCTATGTGGCAGCTTTCGCATGGTCATGGGGCCCACTCGGCTGGTTGGTGCCTAGTGAGATCTTCCCTCTCGAAATTCGCTCAGCCGGCCAGAGCATCACAGTGTCGATGAACATGCTTTTCACATTTGCCATAGGCCAGGCATTCCTGTCCATGCTCTGCCACATGAAATTTGGCCTATTCTACTTCTTTGCAGGTTGGGTTATCATTATGACTCTTTTCATTGCATTTTTTGTGCCAGAGACAAAAAATGTGCCGATCGAGGAGATGATGCTCGTTTGGAATAACCATTGGTTCTGGAGCAGGTTCCTTTCTGAGGAAGACATCCATGTTGGAAATCGATACAGTAATAGCCACGTGTAGTGATCGTCGTAATGGAATTATACTGAGTTGTAGTGTAGAAAGCAAAGGAAAAGGAGGCTGGCTAGTTTAGTTTTTTGTTTAATTTATTTAGCTACAAGTTCAGTTTCTTGTAGTTCAGCTTATTAATTTGCAGAGATTTTGAGATATTTGTCACTTTCTTTCTTCTTTTTTTCCCCTTAAATCATTTAATTTTTGCTACAAATCTCTTCACAGGGATGTTCTTATTGTAATTTATAACAAAACAGAAGTCTTCATTTTTATCTCTCAACTATGATAACTGGTAATTAGGCTGTAAATGTAATTTCCTCAGAGTCTTGGTTGGTTCATTTTTGCCCCTACATCAATAATTGAAGATGACATAATGCCACAGTATCACTGACCTGAGTGCAGGTGAGCACCACGTCAACTACGATAGTGCCATGTTATCATCAGGTCATCAAGTATATGCCAGATGCGTGACACATCATCGATGACCTGACATGTATCATGTCAGGTCATTAGTTCGTAACGAAGGGAGCTTGATTAAACCAAGTATAAAAGTTTCAAGGCTGATTGGTTCAGAAAACAAAATTCTTCTGCACATAGTGCTGCTTTTTAATCTGCTCTTGTTAAAATATCATATCTAAAATGATTCGATTTGGTACAAATTTTATAAAATATTGTTGAGAATCAAGATTGTATCAAGGGTATTTCGGTAAAAGAGTAATTATAGAATAGTTTAGGGACCTCTATGTAATATGTGCACTCTATATAACTCAAGTTGGAAATGAATGAAATTAGATTTTTGATAAAACAACTATTATGAAAATCAATTTGGTATCAGAGCCAAATTCTCTCCTTCACTACAGTAACTCTGTTGCTACAGTACCCTGTCTGCTAAATCCCTAGGCAATGGCGGACCCATAGAGTCCCAGGGGTAGGCAAGTGCCTACCCCTGAAATTGAAATTTTTTTTAGACCCAGTATATATTTGCTCCGGTGCCTACCTCTGATTCAATGCTGTGCTTACCCCTGGTTCAAAGAAAAATAATAAGTAAGGCCAATTCCGTTGCGCTAGAGAGAAATCACGTCTCTTCTCTCTTCGTCCTCCCTTTTGACGCACTAGCAGCCTTCTTCTCCTTTTTTGTGCCTACCCCTGATTAAATTCCTGAATCCGCCTCTGTCCCTAGGCCGCCACACCTCGTTCTCTCTCCAGTTTCGCCGCCCGTGTGGGGGGCTTTTCCCCACAGACCCCATGGTGGGGTTAGATGAGAAGAGAGACATGGCTATGACCGATGGAGTGGTCTAGGTCTCGCCCGAAAGAGGATCTGCTACAGTAATGGGTCGCGCTACAGTATCCGTCTTGCTACAGTAACCGTGAATGATGATTTCAGTAATGGGTCTTTCTCTTTGTGTTGTTTGATGTACTTTTGTGGGTCGTGAGAAGGATTGGGACTTGTGCTACCATTGTGGAGGTAAGTACGAGTTGAGAGATGGATAAAGTTTTCAAAAAATTGGATGAGAAGGATACGAAGATGTTGATGAGGTTCATGAAGTAGGCAAAGGCTTCAGCGTTAGTGTCGACATCAGGAACACAACCACAACAATCACAAAAACCCGAGTCACAGTGAGACTCGTAAATGTTACAACTGTGGTGTGATGGGTCATTTGAGCAGGGTTTGTCCAAAGCATCCTAGAGAGAGAGGTGTTGGTGGACGAGGACAGCTTAGTAATCGTGAACTTGACCATGGTGGCCGAAGAGGAGATAGAGGTGGCCCGCTTGGAGAGTATCGGGCAAATATGACAGTAGCTGAGGAGGAAGAGACTGGCTTGACCTAAATTTTTTATCCAAGGCAGTGGAATCACAATTTACGTAAATAATTTTGATCTAGACATGTTTTGTATCGTGTACAGTACAAGTGCCCACTTTCGGCAAGTGTGCTACAGAATTGTACTTTCATTTAATTAATCCTGTTCTGTGAATGGAAATATTATATATTCTATCAAAATTAACCAAACATCCCACAAGTAATATCAAGTACTTGGAAATACTTGACGAGATTTTTATTGGCATGATAATTTAATTCATTCAGGAGGGGACCACGAGCATGTACTCATGAAGCATATCATCAGTTCTATAACTCATAAGATAACGAGTAATTTCCATCAAAAAGAAATAATGAGCACAAAATGAACCATATTCATTATAACAAAAAATTCTGTCCCGCCAGCTTTCTTTCTCATCTGTTAGAAGTTTACATTAGTAGAGCCACTTGACTCCAAAAAGCTATATTTCCGCAGAAGTACTCAAACAAAAATTTATTCTTAAAAACGCGTAGGTTTGCCCAAAGAATGATATCATATATTGTAAATAGAAAATTGATTACTAGTAGTTATGAAGAAGTAACTGAACTACATTAGATGCAGCTCGAATCACGACCAAAAATGAAACGGCGCATCCAGTCTGATACAACCAGCATCCTAGTGCGCCAACTCACTTGTTTGCTGAAACAATAATAAAAAGTAATGTTCAGTACTAATAATTTAAAAAATAAATAAATCCAAGTAACAAATTATCATAAATGTTATGCTGAAAAAATATGTATACCTTGCATAGACTGAATACCAGAGCCACTGGGAACTATGGCCAATACTAATCCAATCCCCGGGTAGTTGTGCTGCAGTCTGTTCACCTCCTAAAGGTGCAAACTGACCCAGATGCTGATACCTTTAAAACAAATCAATTCAGAAATATTACACAATAGTTGTTGTACCAAGGGTGATAGTGATATATACTGGCAAATAGGACAAGTAGTAAGTTAAAAGGCAAAAACAAAACAACAATAATAATTTAAAAATACACGTACTAAGTTGAAAATCAGGGATTTCAACCAGTTTCAAATACCATAATGGTCTAGTTTGGTAGCAAACTGAGCCTGACATCTGTTTGATTATTGATAGATATTAGAATTAAGTTTTGAAACTACATTAACCCGGTATCTTTCACCTTGAACATATCAAAAAGGAAAACAATTCAAAATTATAGCTCCATAGAGATAATAAATATACTGGAAAGGACGGAAGCGATGGCGGCCTGGCTCACGGATGCGCACTGGTCCCTCGGGATGCTCTTCAGCTTCCTTCATTTTGTTAAAACACCTTGCCAAGTACTCTCCTTGCTGTGACGCCACCTGATTCAAGAACAGATTCATCAGTTAAATAACACATGTCGATTGTCATATATTAACAACTTCACAATTTTTCTTGAATTCGGTATCATAATCATACATCATACTCATTTATGTTTTTAACTTCGGAAAACAGCAAAGATTGAAGCCCAGGACCAAAATGGCCTGTATGCTTAGGAGTAGTACCTGGGCGGTGGCAGGAAGGAACTTGACTTGGGAATCGACATTGGCCAGAGCCTTCTTGAACTCTTCTATGCTCAGCTCGACCGCCTCCTTTTTTTCATCTCCTTGTGCATCAGCAATCAATGCCCTGATGTTACTCATTTGCTTGCTCTTCATGTACAGTTTCACCTGTGGATACCTTGTTCAACCAAAAGAGTAAAAGCATAAATTACATGATAATTAATCAAGCCACTGGCACAAGGATCTAACACCATACCATGTGTTCAGGTAATATATGGGTCAATTCTTGTTACAGTACCTTACACATATGTCGTCAAGCACGTCATGTATCTCCTTGATGGTCAGTGTCCCTGAGTTGTCTTTATCTGCTACCTTAAATATTGCTGAAACATCTTCCTGTTATACCAACAAGCAAGAACAAAATTGTAGTTTCTTTCAAGTTATTAAAATTCAAAAGTAAAAAAAAAAAAATGCACCAATATGGCAAAAATTCAGATGTTCTTATTAATTTAGTCATACCATGACTTTTCGTTGATTTATGGTGGCACAATCACCAACTGCGTAAACATCCTCACACTCAGGAACCCTCAGCCACTCATCAGTTGCCAACACACGCCTACTCCCCTGTCAGTGTGCATGGATGAATATACAAAAGTTGCTAAGAAGTGAAATAAACAAATATATATATATATACATGGATAGACAAAAGAAAGTAAATTTGCTAATTTTTTTTCTCAAGTGCTTTGTCTTATTTGGCTATTGCGGTTAGTGTATTATCAAAGGTTTTGCATTTACTTCAACCCTCTTAAATCCGAAGCCCAGTAGGTCAAACCATTTATCTAAACTGTAAACTTCTTTTATGTAGAATTCAATCTGTACCATAAGCTAACTAAGCAAATCACACAAAGTTAAAAAGATCAACCTGGCCAATTTGTTTCATAAATTCAGATATGAAGGGACGAGTCCCAATGCCAGTAGACCATACAGCCATGCCATATGGCACTTGCACCTCCCCAACTGCTGATTTCTGCATTTTGATTGAATCTGGTCCAACAGCAACCACCTTATACCCAGTTTTCACATCTATACCATTTCTCTGGAACTTTTGCTCCGCAAATTCTGTTATCCTCTTATCAAACCTACACAATACACACTTGTGTTTACTAAATACACAATAATCTTGCTTCAAATGTTTAGATTCATACCCAGGAAAACCTGCACACTAACAAAAAAAAATTTGACACAGAACAAACAGATGAAATGGTAGGTATTACAAGAGGAGGGTTCCAATGCACCCTCTTTTTTGTGCTCCCAATGCACCCACATCATTTATCTCCGTTTTTAAAGTCCGAACAGTCGATCCGAGCCGCTCAACATAATCTTCATAATAAAATATGCTTGGAGACCAAATTTTATATTTTTAGAATTTATTTACTATTTTTTTGGATAGATACAAAATCACTTTATCGGATGGTCCAGAATCTCCTTAAAACAGTGATTTTGTATCTATCCAAAAAAATAGTAAATAAATTCTAAAAAATATAAAATTTGGTCTCCAAGCATATTTTATTATGAAGATTATGTTGAGCTGCTCGGATCAACTGTTCAGACTTTGAAAATGGAGATAAATATATATATAATGTGGGTGCATTGGGAGCACAAAAAAGAGGGTGCATTGGAACCCTCCTCGTATTACAAACATATGAGAAGGTGTGCTCATAAGTAATTCTGGTCAAGATTTTCTCAGACCAGTTTGAGATCCAAGTAATGCTGCCAGGTCATGTAGGTTCCAGGTCATTTCTGATTTAGCTTCAGATTTCAGAAAGTGGGGCCAGGACTTGTCCGGTATTTTTCTTTAGACCAGATACAGACTGATTTGGTTTCCGGCTAATTAAGGTTCTGGTCAATGTCAGCTGAATTACCCATTACATGGGTCTTGGTCAGAGTCAGGTGGTGATTCAATTCAGGTTCTGGTCAACTTATAAAAAAAAAAAATTGGGTTTGGTTGGGTCAGGTGAGGATGGCTTTGAATTTATACAGACCACGAATCAGATTTTGCCCATTACAGGAAGCCAACTAAGGTCAGAACATACATGGTCAAAATATGTTCTCCCGCCTCAATAAGGGAAATGTTGACCAAATCTTTAATAGCCGGGTACAGTCTCGAGAGATCCTCTGAGACAAAATCATGCAACTCGGCAGCAAACTCAACCCCCGTGGGCCCACCCCCAACTATCACAAAATGAAGTTTCCTTCTCCTCTCCTCATCAGATATGTTTGGGAGGCTTGCCTGCTCGAAGCAATCCATAACACTCCTCCTTATTCTCTGTGCATCCTCCACCTCCTGTGTAACATTTGGGTGCCATGTAACATTTATCAAATTTGCTTATTCAGAAAATAAATGCATATTTTATCTTGGTCATAATATGTTCAGAAGTTAAATATCAAACTAACACAAGTACTATTTGGTCTATGCCTATCCATGACTAGTGAGTTCCATGGAACATATTTTACTGGTGACCGATACCATAAAAAGTATCATACGATTGTTAAGAAAGCAATTCCATAGAAGACTAGCATAAGTTGCCAATAGCTGCAATTTTTAATGTACAAATATGGCTTGGTCTGACCAGCATTACCTTTGTTCACACCACTCAAGGCCTTTAGCTGAAATCTGTCCAGTATCTTACAGCTGAACATCCTTGTACAAAAAACTTCGCAATTGCGAGTATAGAATTTTGCAAGGACATATGCAACAAAATAAACAATTACCAAACAAATTGAAAGTACCTTGAGAAAGTGGCAATGCTCAACAACTCCAGGTGTATTAAAAGTATTGGATCTCGCACCGACAGCTACAACCAGATAGTCATAATCAACCAAAAACTCACCGGTTCCATCCAAATTGGTACCAATGTTGGAACGACAGTATAATTTTTTGTTTTTCGAGTCTACTTTGAAGCATTCTGCCTCCCAAAATTTTATATTCCCTTTTTTCTGCAGAACAAGATTTTTTTTATTAGAGGCAAATGTGCTTTCTTATTGCAAATTTGCAACTTCATTAGATGATTCCAAAAATGAATAGGCTTAGTTAATGCAAAATTGGTTTACAATAAGGTTAATTGTGGCTTACTCGGATGCAATTTGTGATAAATTACATAATTTAGGAACAGAGCAATGACATACTGTTACTGTGCAGGTATTGACTATGATTTCTATCCTGTATCAGTACAGTAACACTAGGAAATAGTAGTTCAAACTCAGGTAATGGTACTGGTATGAGCAACTAACACAGCAGCTAATAAGGTATATGGCAGAACTGGCCATGACCAGCATCTTTAATTATAACATTATACAATTCAACCAATTCCATCTCGGACTCTGTCTTGTATGACTACTAATACCAAAAGTTTAACATTCCTCATTACAATTGTCCTATAACAGTACTGGTATGGAAGTGTATGTAGTCTCTTTTCTGATACCTTTTCCAAAATTCTTCTGATTGGTTCAACAATACTTCTTGGCTCGACTGTACCACAAGTGACACTCGGAAGCAGGGGCGTAAATGCGAAATAGTTGCGTGGCGATATGACCTGCACATCGTACTGTGAGCTATCGAGGTTTCTCAGAAAGGTTGTACCACCCCAACCAGTACCAAGTACAACCACCTTCTTCTTACGAGTAGGATTTTCATCAGCTGGTTTTGAATCTGCATAAGCCACCAAGCTGGCCCCACCACTGCAACAGATTCACCAGAAACTAGCTCAGCATTTCAAATTAGATAAACAGTAAAAGCACCACTAAAAAAATTTCATATTTGTACATCAGAAAAATAGGATGAACTAGAACTGTAAAGGTCAATTTTATCAGAGGTAAATAGACAAGGAAAACATTAAAAATAACTTTACAGGGTGTATAATGTTAGATTTCCACGGGTATTTTATCTACAAAATAACCTTCTTGAGGTAAGCTAATTTCACTAAGCATAAAACATATTGTAATATCTGCAAAAAAATAGACCAATTCTTCAAATAAATCAAGCAAAGCTATAATACAAAGAACAATTCTGGTTTTTGCAATGGAATCTTTTTATATATGCACCATTAGTCAGCAACATAGACCAACTCAAAAGGTATCTTTCATGCTCCCCTGGAAAGCCTTATGCCAACTAAAATGCCTGATTTAGCAATGGAATCTTTTTTTTTTATGTGCAAAATATTCCTTAGTAACATTGACCGATTTAAAGGAAATATGTTCTCATGCACCCCCGAACGCCTTAATACGCCAAACAAACCCTACAAACAACCAAATCCTACACGCACACAAGCATGTCGAAGGCCATACACTCTTTACCCACCCCACCCCCCCCCCCCCCCCCAAAAAAAATTAAAAATAATAATAAATAAAATATCATACACTCCCCGCATAATTATACCCCAAATTTCGGTTACAAAAATGAATGGAACAGAGAATGAAACAGAGTAGCTAAATTGTAACTCAAAAGCTTATTGAGTGGGGGAAAAGTGCTATTTCACAAGTAAAAAAACAAATTGCTTCTGTAAAGGTATAAAAAGAATTATGATATTGCTTCTCTCCCCGACAGCCATTAATTAGAAATCAAAATGTCAAAACTTTGGTATTTGCACTTTTCTAAAAGCCACAATCTGGCCTATATCTGTTTTCCTTTACAACAAATCAGAAAAAAGACCTAACTGTAAATTCACTTTTATGCAACTGCGAACTGTAGATCAGAAACATAATATATTAGATCTGAGAATGTTAGCAGTTCTATAAATACCTGTTTGTACCACCCTCGTAATTTTTACCTTTAAATCCCGCAAATTTAATGAGAATTAAAGACTAAGAAAAACAAGTCCCTTTCAAGGATTAAAAAAGCGCGAGCAAAAGAAAATTAAGCGTATGTCTCAATCGTACGACAATTTTGCGGGACGATACACTTGCAACAAAATGGTAGAGAGAGAGAGAGAGAGAGAGAGACCTGGCAGCGGAGAGAACAACGATGTATTTAGGTATGGAGGAGCGCTGCTTGAAAATGAAAGCTGAGAAATTCATGGTGATCTAGATTCTAGGAGAGAAAGAGAGAGAGGGAGAGAGAATGGCTGTCTTGCTCTTTCTAGACTGTTTTCTCGGCGTCCTTATTCCTTTGGCAATATATTATAAATTATGCATTGACACCCTTGATAAACTCGGATTTTCGAAATTAGTCCTATCATTTGAGGTACCAAGTTATCACGTGGGAAATAAATATTATTATAAATAGACACTATCGACACCGTTATTTACGAATTTCAAAAACCAATTTTTTAATAAATAAATCAAAAGACTATTGATATATGGGAATTTCATATAATGACGGCTTCTGGGGGGCACAACGACAAATGACAGCTTCATTCTTGAGGTCCGCCGCTTTATATCGAATTCTACAAAAACAGTAGTTCTTCTATTTATTTATTTTGTTGAGAGTATATTTAAAAATTTCGGTTTCAAAATTGTTTAGTGGATTGACCGATTTACACCTAATATTTTGAAAAATACGAACAATTTACATTTTTTTTAAGTCATAGTATTATTGGATAAATACGCCTAATCAGAGGCGGAGCTTCTTACAGTGAATATTTTGCAAACTTATCTTAACAAATTTAATTAATAATCATAGTAAAAAATTTGTCGTACTTAACAAATAAAAGGAATTCATATATCTTACCTTCATTCACAAAACTAAATATTTATATCTCAATTAATTGATTATTTACTCGTATAAAATTATAATTGTCATTGGCAACTTTTTATTATTAGGATTAATATCTTCTCAGCTTCAATATTTGATCGCTGTATTAAAAAAAATCAAAACTAATAGTAAATATTTTGCGAACTTACTATGTAATATTATGTAGATATTATGTAAGTGTATTTATCCAATAATAATAATATGTATTACAAATTGGCTACTAATAATCAGTTTGTAATATTACATAGTAAGATTGCAATTGTGAAAAAAAATGTTAATAGAAAATGTTAATTTTGGGTGTTGATTTTACCTTCTAAAATAAATTTGATATTTTTTAGAACAATTTAATCCAATACTCCTATAAATTCAATTCCATGTACAATAATTTTCTGTCTATCATATTTAATTATGAAATTATTACTCTCAAGTTAAAAAAGTGACCTTCCATCCCCACACAAATAAAAAAAAAAAAACCTAAAACTGTTACAATGCCTTGAATGAACACGCAATTTATATAATAAAATAAAATTTCTAGTATGAGTTGTCCTTTGCCACCATATTGTAATTCAAAAGGATATTAAATTTGTAACCGATGCCATCATTACGGAAAAGAGTATTTATTAATGGCAAATTCTTCTATGGACACAAGGACCTATTTGTAAAATGAGTCCTATTTTCATTTTCAAAGTTCAAACAGTCAATCCGACCGTTCAACATTATCTCCATATTAAAATGTACTTGGAGGTCAAATTTTACATTTTTTTGAATTTTTTTACTATTTATTAAGTATTTTACAAAATTCAATGGTCTGAATTTGACTAGTTTTTGTAAAATACTTAATAAATAGTAAAAAAATTCAAAAAAATGTAAAATTTGACCTCCAAGTACATTTAATATGGAGATAATGTTGAACGGTCGGATCGACTGTTTGAACTTTGAAAATGAAAATAGGACTCATTTTACAAATAGGTCCTTGTGTCCATAGAAGCATCTCTCTTTATTAATTGCAATATTTAAAAAACAAATTTTAGGAGGGTATAAATGCAAATGAGCTGAATATAAATTATAATATGGCAGGACTGGCGGAGGGACCGGAGTTTTCTTAGTTTTTGACTTTTGATCCTAACCTCCCAAGAAAAATGGAAGCGACGCGTTACTAACAAACATAGATACTCTGTATCTCTATCTTTGTAGCTCTATTGGTAGTCAATAGTTAATTGTTAAAATATATTATACTTATAGAAGTGGCCACAGATGAATAGGCACAATGTATCTTCCCTGGCTTGGGGAGAAAGAAATAAGCTGGCACCCTTCACATGGAACTTTTCTCTTTATTAAATCTCCTTTCCTAAAAAAATTCACGTTTTCCTTATTTTTTGGGTTCTATTAGATTTCGACAGCATATACGTAAGCCTCCTCTGCAATTTCACATTCTATTTCTCTACAATCTTTACTCCAATTAAGGAGATCATAAATAAAATGTAAAAGCATTTTGTTTGATAGTGCAGGGGATATTAAAAGTTTTCATCTAGTAAAAACTTAATTTTTTTTTTTTAAAAACAAATGCATTTATACATATTATATATTTTACGTATTAAAAATAATTGTACCGTTGTAGAATATTTTGAAAGTGGGTCCTACCATGTTGAGAAAGAAAATGAACTAGTTAGTTAGCTCTTCTCATGTCAATGTCTCTTTCATTGATAAATTATACTGAAAAATAATTAATTCTATAATTAGTAAAAAAATAAGAAATATATTCGTAGTCAAATTTTATTGATAAATTATATCACATTGTATTAAAAAATTGATATTTTGTCTTATTCTAAAAATGTTTTAATTCCTTTTTGAATAAAAAATAAAGACTCTTATTTATGAATTGAGCTGGACAAAAATATAAAAATTAGTCGCTTAGGTACAGTGTCATAAGGAGAAATAGTTCCTTTCAGAATATTCTGCATTGATACAGTTCAATTTTTGCAAGGCAATTCCCTGCCATTATAGTATTTTTTTTTCAAGAAGAGGGTTCAAAACTTCAAATGCTTTCAATTTTTGTGCATTCATCATGCCTTCATTTTTAAAAACTTTAATAACTCAAAATTTAAAACTTAAAATTCAAAATAAAACCGTTGGATATGATCTACATCATTTTATCTTATATGCTCATAAAAAATTATCACATTTTGATTTTGTTTTTATGTGAATCAATAAGTTGAAAAATCAACAGCCAGAAATTATCCACATTAGTACATTTTTTACAAGTTCTTTATGACAACCAAAACAAAATTGAAATGTGATAATTTTTTACACGTGCATAGAAAAAATGATGTAGATCATATTTAACTGTTTTATTTTGACTTTTAAGTTTTAAATTTTGAGTTATTAAAGTTTTTAAAAAATGAGACATGGTGGAGGCATGAAAAATGGAGGCATTTGAACCCTTCTCTTTTTTCAATTACTGTGTTTGAAGAAAATAATATAGCAAAATAGATATGGTAACGTGTGATTACTTGCCATTACGATTCTATAATTCATAGTTATTGCTCTTCCAATGGTAAGGGTGGATTTATTTTCTACTCCTTTTGTAAAAAATTCATTTTGAAAATAAAACCTATCATTGATTTTCTTGAATTTCAATAGCCATTGCAATTATGTATTTTTTAAAATGCTGAAAGCGATAGTCATTCAAAACCAAACATGATAACATGTTACCATGAATGATATTCTTCGGTATGAAAAAAACGCCTCTTTAAGAATGATCAGACTTGAAAATAATTTTTGGTAGTGTCTAGGTAATATCTTGTGTAGAAAAGATTTATTCTCTTAATCAATTTTTTTTAATATTAAGAATTAAAAAATTTGACACTTATTTTTTTTCAAAAAAAAAAAAAGAACTCTTGAATTAGAATTCAAGATGACAGTTCGTTAATTTAGGGGTCAGCTCAAAGTTTTGCCGCGTATATACCGTGATTTTTATTTATATCCAAAGTTAATTACAAAATAAAAAAAATGCCCTGGTTTTTATTAAAATTGCCCAAACCGGCCATTAAATGGCCGGTCCTTGAATTTGTTTTAGAGACAAATAGCTAAAATGCTGAAATATAACACTAAAAAATCAAATTTTTTTAAATATTTGTTAAATTACTTTTTTTTATAGCATATTTATACTAAAATACGCTAAATTACTTGAAATTATGTTAATTTATGCTGATCACACTAAATTACTTGAAAATATGTTTATTTTTTTATTTTTTTAAGAGACAAATAGCTAAAATGCTGAAATATAACACTAAAAAATTAAATTTTTTTAAATATTTGTTAGATTACTTTTTTTATATATAATTAGCATATTTATACTAAAATACGCTAAATTACTTGAAATTATGTTAATTTATGTTGAATTACACTAAATTACACTAAATTACAATAATTATGTAGAATTATCCTAAATACGGTAAATTACGTATGAATAGGGATGATAAAACAGCGCTCGAGTGTCCGATTTCAACAAATGATCACTTTTCGGAAAACTTGTGAAAATACGCATGTATCAGTGCCTATGATGCCAAATTTCGAAATTCAGAATCGCCAAAAAACAAAGGGAAGAGCCTCAAAACTTCAGTTGAAGTTTTCGATTAAGATTTTTATTTCTATTATTCAATCTATGTAGCTCACTAAATTAGTTATATAATGAACTTGTAGAATACCAATTTTTATTATTTTTGGAATTTTTGTACTATTTTTTATGATTGATGAAAGATGGCACAAAATCGTCCCTATTCATACGTAATTTAGCGTAATTTACCGTATTTTAGCATAATTCTACATAATTATTGTAATTTCAAGTAACTTAGTGTAAATCAGCATAAATTAACATAATTTCAAGTAATTTAGCGTATTTTAGTATAAATATGCTATCAAAAAAAGTAATTTAACAAATATTTAAAAAAAATCGATTTTTTAGTGTTATATTTCAGCATTTTAGCTATTTGTCTCTAAAAAAAAAAATTCAAGGACCGGCCATTAAATGACCTGTTTGGACATTTTTAATAAAAACCAGCACTTCTGAGCATTTTTATTATTTTGTAATTAACTTTGGATATAAATAAAAATCACGGCGTATATACCAATGCAACTAGGCAACTTTGATTTCTCCAGCGAATTAAAATGAAAATAAAGAAAGGTAATAGAATAGACAGCTTCAATTAATATTACATTCTTTTCAAGCCTGTATTCCAAGGAATAATGCAGCCCGGAAAATTCGAACATTAAATTAACTAAAATAAAGAGCTTGATGTTTTTTTTAAGACTGAAGCAACCTCCGTGTATAACATTAAAAATTATTAAACTAATTATTGATAATAAATTTTTATAAATTAATTAATTTAGATTATAATTGTTTTTAGGGTTTAGGTTTTTTATTTACACTATTAATAATTTAAATATTACTTTGTTACTATTATTATATATGTTAAAAGCTCCAATCATAATTATTACTAATAAATGTTATATTTGTTGGAATTATTAAAACACAAATTATTGTTGTTTTGATTAAACTAATGTATTATTACATAAATATATATTGAATATATTAGTTTTTATATTACATTTTTGTAGATTATAAATATTATAAAAATATTGGTTAATATAGATTATAATTTTTTAGCTTTTTTTATTTATACTATTAATAATTTAAATATTACTTTTGTTAATATTATTGTTATATATATTTAAAATTCAAAACATAATTAGTAATAAATGTTACATTTATTGAAATTATTAGTAATTATTTTTACTGTTATTTTTTAATGATTTAACTAAGGTATTATTATATAAATATATTAGTTTTTATATTACATTTTTCATAAAGATTTTGGTTATTTAGTGTTGGTAATTGCAGAGCATTTCTGAACTCTCCTCTAAGAACTATCCAGCTTTTTGTAAACGGATAGCAAAATAGAACATTTTTTAAGATTTTAAGATTTTTTAGAAAAATCGCCATGGGAGCTGGGTGAAGAAGAGGAGAGAAAAAGAAGGAGAGGAGAGGAGAGGAGAAAGGAGGAATTGGGGGGGGGGGGATTCATTTCCTCTGAGGTAACATAATATTTCTGTTTGGATCACGACTGTTCGATTAGAATCTGATAGGGCCATATGCCAAGGGCTCTCAACAAACCGATCCTCGGCCAGGAACAATCCGGGATTCGTACCCTTGTCTAGGGCCAACCTGAGATCAAAGAAAATAAGGCCCATGATCCGGCTACACGGCAACAACACAGCCCAACAAAATTCAACTAGGCCATACTCGGCAAGCCAAATGGAGTCTTGTCCGACAAAGCTCAACTGGGCTACACCCGACAAGCCCAAGAAAGTCCCATCCGACAAAGCCCAGCTCGGACTCGGCTTACCGTCACCGCTACCTATGCGAGTGTCACCACTCCTGTGCGAACTCCCCTATCCGCTCTGACAACGCAGAATGACGGTTAGGAACGATCTATTAAAGGCAAACAATTCCATGAAACGGGGGTTGAACTTCCGTTATACATGCGAGGTATCATAGAGGATAGAGTCCGAATACGGAGACCTTCCAACTTCGGGAACCGACAGTCCACTCTTCTAACCTTGGCTCGTTTCCTCGAGACGGGACGAGCCTAGATCCACATACGGCCTACTCCTCCGGGATAGGACGTATCAGAATCCGAGCCAATTTGGTCCGAGGTGGAAATCACGGGACTGCTTTAATAGTCGTGCAGATTCTAATTGGACAGTCTGGATTCAAACAGAAATATTCTATTAATAAGAATTCGGGGGTTGACAGAATATTGTTGGGACCGAATATAATGGTTCTGTCCTGCTCTCGATTGAACCATACCATTGATGCAGTTAGATATATTTTTCTAAGAAAAAAAACTATCAATTTTGTTCCAGATAATTTGATTTTTCATTTTCTAAAAAAAATGGTTAGGTGTAGGTCCAAGGACTCCAAAAAATAATTTACTTCTCTTTGTCAAATTTCGATTTTGTTTAAAAAAAAAAAATTCCATAACCACCCCCCTTAATAGGCAATAATATGCGGATCAGGAAAAATATGTTAATACATATTATGCCCTGCCTAATTTATTAATTTTCTGAGAGATTTGTCTGAAAAAAATATTGTGGGCCTAGTTGGACCTTGTTGTCAAGTAAACTTGGGTCTATCCTAATATTTCGGTCTGACCTAAACTTAGCTCATGAACTCGTTGTCGCTCCTCTCTTCTTTTCCTTTTTATTATTCTTTTATTAATTCTCTCCGTGTTGCTTCATCTCCAATTCGGATTCTTCACGATCAAATTCAAAATTTGAATTATATCAGACAATCTGAAATTGCGCCAAAATAGGGAGAGCTCAAAAGTAATCATCTCCAAGTAGACACATTATTGAACAAGCCTCTTCCAATGAAACCAAATCAGGTACATTGCCCTCTATAGACTAACACCTTGTTTGGATGGAGAGTAGAGGAAGGAAGGGGACGTGAAGAATAAAAGATAATAGAATAGAATAGAAAGGAAGATTAACATATTTAACTTCTTTGTGTTTGGATGATTAATGAGAGAAAATAAATTTAATTTTTCTTTCCGTTTTATTTTTTGTTAGGTTGATTAAAATTTAGAAGGTTAATGAGAAATTCGGTGGTTGTTGTAGGTTTGTAATAAAAAACTTGTATGAGAATTATATAGGTAAGATATAGAGTTGGACGTTTGTGTTTTTTGTTCTAAATATATTTGCAACAAAATTTCTTTTCATCCACTACACCCCAAATCGGAAAGAAACCGATTCTATTAATTATAATGATACAAGATTAAACATTTTACCTCCTGTACCCTTCACCTCCGACATAATTTTGTCAACCAAACACGATTTAACGGAAAGTTTTCTTTTCTTTCCATTCCCTCCCTTCCTCTACTCTCCATCCAAACAAGGTGTAAAACTTAGCAAGTTAAATGAGCTTAATAAAGTTACATATTTCCCCAAAACAACTGGAATTGAGCCCCTGAATGGCACATTTATGTACAATTCGGACTATCTAATATTCAATCCCGACAAAATAAACTGTACCTTTCAAAGAAGAAAGCTTTTCGAATTCAAATCCGAACTTTACAAGAAGATGGCCGATTTTGCCGAAGTTTCAAGCTCCTTTCTTTTAAAATACTAACTATCAGAGAGCCCCCTAATTCACATGTACTGTTATATCCCATGAGCTTTACACTGTATGTATTGTACAAGAATTGGAGTCTACTTTTGTCATCTGCACTTGCCACTTGCATCTCCTGTACTTGCTCTCTTGAGACAGTTGCATATAAATACATTTGATCTTCCACAGAGTTGCCCTTCCCTGCACTGCCATTTACCTGTGAAGAGTAACGAAGTAAATCCACTGTGCTAAACCTTTTATTTCCTTTCTATTAATTAATATACATTGGTGCTATTCAGCCTTTTTTGGCTAAACAAAAGTTACATAAATTTCTCACTTGAGAAAAAAGGGCTCTTCAGGATGACTCCTATGTAGTTAACTGATTATTGAATAGGTTTAAACTTGACATTTCACAGGCACTATAATATGATATATAAGGACTCTGAAATCCTTTGTTTATCACCAGAAAGAAAAGGAGAAAAAAGCGAAACCACTGACAAACAAAAGAAACACGAGAAACTCAGAAAGAACGAAAACAACACAAACAAAAAAATGACAATAATATATTCTAAAGTTCAAACAGACGGCTCCAAGGCCGTTAGATAACCTGCTGGTGCAATTAAAATTGGGGGCCAATGATTTCTATTGAGAACAAAATTACAGAACTAGAATATTAGGGATCACGGTTTCTAAGAAAAGTAACTATAGTTGTTAACAATTTTAACAAACAAATAGTTTAGGTAACATTACCGGCTTTTGAAATGAGACCCTCATGAGACCCATTGCCTTGGAGTCCTCAGATCCTTCTGAAAACACAAAGGCGAAGCTCCCTAATGCCAAATCAGGTTCCTTGAACAGATTCACCAACGCATCCCCCGAGACTGAGATCTTTGCGAACGACCTCTTCAGATCTGGAGTACACATCAAGCGATCTTCTGTGGCACGGACAATGCAGGCTGCCTCACGCAGACCACTCATGAAGGCACCATGCATCGTAGCCGGGTATTGCCTGCTTGTTGCTTCCCCGGCAAAGAATAGGTGACCGGACAGGCTTTCAGAAAGGATGTCGTAATCAGTGCCAGATGACCCAACGCGTACATGAGAGTATGACCCATATGAAAATGGATCGCTGCCCCATCTAGTGCAGACAGATTGTATCGGATCGGGTACGGTAACTCCCTTTTGGCTGTATATGCCTGGAAAGAAAAAAAAATGTACTAATTTGCAAGAGGTCTAAAATGTCTAATAACAAAGGCCTTAAATGATTTATTTGGATAAAAAAGGAAAAAAAGGCAATTTGCTAATTTATTTCAAAGGCAGCTACGCTCTTCCAGCTAGAAATCACGAACAGAGGATGCATGGCCTTGAAAAAAGGAAGATAACGAAATAGGAGTTACATGCTTCCTATTAAAGAAAAGATTGGGAAAAGAATGGAAAAAGAATGGAAAAAGAATGGAAAAAGGATAGTTGGCAGGCTGGGAAAACCTTTTTTTTTTCTCTTCCTATCCCTGAAGTACTCTATCAGATTAAGGTTCAAGTAATTTTTTTCAAGCCCAAAGTAAAAATAAGGTTAAAGAACAATTTGTTTTGAAGACTCGGGCTTTTTCCCAGCCTCAGGTTCGAGATCCCACACGAAAGGAGAATTTTAGAATGACCAGGAAGAATGAAAAGCCAGGGAAGTTATGAACAAGACCTAAAATGAGAAATTTGTGCAATGGCCCATAGTGTGCATAGACCTTTCTTTGGCACTTACATATCTGAATCAAAATTTATATACTAAAACATAAATAATCCCAGATATCAACAGTGTATGCAGCTGTACAGTACCTTACTACCTTTATATACTGCTGTACCAAATTGCATACTTGTTGAACTCAAAATTTTGCTTCTTTTTATCCTTGGCTCCTTTTATAATATGTTACACAGTCCATTAGATTAACAATTCACTTGCTCTATTTCATTGAGTTACCTCTTAGAATGCAGAGCACACGGTTCAACGAGTCAACAGGATCTACCATCTCAAACTCCCCTGCTGCCTCTCCTGCCACAAGAGCAATAAGCACAGCCCCACCAGCCACAGTGTGGTACCCATAGAACAGAAAAAACTTGCCTCTCTTTCTGCTCTCCTCATTGACACAACCAAAAGTATCTAAATCCTCCCCCCAAAACACATATGGAAAAACCATTGCCACCTTGTTTAATAAGCCAAACCCTAATCTCTCAATTGCCTGCCTTTTCCATTCAGGTAACTCAGGCTCAAACTTGATGAGATTCCTCTTCAGTACACCGAGCGGTACAGTACACAAAGCCACATCAGCTTCGAAAACCTGTCCGGTTGATGCAACCACACGTACACCATCCCCTCCGTACTCTATATGTGTAACAGTTTTTTCATACAAAACGGGTATGCCCTCACAAAGAGCATCAATCAACCGGCCGTTGCCACCAGCCAAGAGGCAGTGGTCTCCACCCATCTCGTATATATCATCCTGGTCCCAGTGGGCAAGTGACAAATCTGTTAAGCAGCCGGCATTTGCATACTCTAAATTCGCCATGTGCCAATTTAACAGCAGGGCCTGTATTGGACTCCGTGCAGCTCCATATAATTTCCTAAGCCGCTGGAGGGCAGACCCAAGAGAAATCGAGTCACAGAGATCCTTCTCTTGGCTGAGGAACTCTCTCAACCTTGCTGCATGCTCTAGTAAATTGTTGAAGGTTGAGTCGGCCTCCACATCAGCAGCAGCATCAACCTCCGTGCCATCAGGCATGTAAAGGGGACAACGGTCTCGCACCTTGTGCAGTGGGGTCCCCAGCTGTCTGGCCAAGACGCCAAGAGGGTTAGCATGAATTCCAGTGATCACACTACCACCAAGCTCTAGCGACTTCCCAGATGTACGGTATGTGAAGACACGGCCGCCGGGGCGGGCCCGTCCTTCGAGGACCAGAACCTAATTAGCACAAATCTATAAATCAGTGTTCTGCAAAGGGATTTTGTAGCAACATATTAGTTAACAAATCTATGGCCCGGACTAATGTTACACTCTTTCCTCTATTGAGGACTAAACATGAATATTACAGTACGAGAATGCTTGAGTTGAGATCCCACCAGATTAATTATTGTTGTTTAATCTTCCTCCATTGCAAGTAACAAGCCTTGCATAGAAAGACCGTATTTAAGAAGCAAATAATAAAAATCAAGTATTTTACATGATCATTTTGTCAAGTATCACCCCTTTCCTTAGTTCCCAGAATTTCATAGTTTCCATCTTGGTTCCTGAAGCTATGAAATATATAATATAATAGCGTGTAACAAACCTTGTAACCAAAATGAAGTAGTTGTCGGGCTGCAGCCAGACCTGCCAAGCCAGCACCTATAACTAGAACTGAGGCCTTGGGTGAAGATGGGCTTGGGGTGGGGTCAGGGGTGATTTGAAAGGTGGGGGCCACACCAAAGTTTATGTAGCCTTCTAAAGAAAGGAAATCGTGCGCAGCTGAGACCAGCTTATCGTACTTGCTTGCCACTGTGGCCTGAAGTCAATACATAAGATGTCTTATCAGTGTTCTCGTTCATCTTTTTGTTTATATGCAATCCGGAAACAGCAGTTATCATGACAACCCTTCCAAAACTAAAAAATTTTAAATGTACTCGCTTAAAAGCTTGAAAGGGCCAAGTTAGCCAAAATTGTTAACTTCTCCCTTTCAAACCCACGTTTAACTTT
Organism: Carex kokanica; assembly: GCA_025461125.1. Lineage (NCBI taxonomy): Eukaryota > Viridiplantae > Streptophyta > Magnoliopsida > Poales > Cyperaceae > Carex > Carex kokanica. The sequence goes on along the minus strand of JAJGRX010000989.1, from coordinate 119,681 downwards.
AGGCCATGTATAACCAAAAGGATTCCTACAAATATCTCTCACAAGGAAATTCAGATATTTACTGGTTTTTGTGCTCTGTGGGTCCTATCAGTCAATTTCAGAGATTACAAGAAACCCTTGAAGGTATGGGGCAGTTTTCAAGATGAATTGGATAAAAGTGATCAAGACATTTCAATCATTATGTAGGAGTAAAAGCAATGTTACATATGTACATCATTAGGAGTAATAATCTTTTTATCATACATTCATATCAATTCAATCTTATGATTTTTATCACAACAGCTATGAAGGATGCGAGGCAATGCTTAATCCAATGCCAATTGGAGGCCACCTGCTTCTTACTTTAACATACATGATGCGCCAGTTGTACCCATTCATCCAGTACCAACTTAGTTGAAATAATTGGTCTTCTTTGGTTGTTTCTCATTGTTTAGAAATTAGCGAAGCCTATGAAAGGGTTGAATTTGCCTTCATCAGAAAACCAACCACCCTAAGGTATGAACAGGTACGCAACAGTACAACTGTAACAAAAAAAAACAGTAAAAAAAAAAATCAGTCACCTTAATGTGCGATTTTGATAACCAAGACCTCACATCAAGCCTCCACGTGGCGAGTATGTGATTTCTGACAACAATATAGTCATTCCTCTGCTCAGGCGTGTCAAGCGGTACAGAGAGAGTCGATCTTTCGAGCTCAAGGACGGCATCAATGGGGAATCCCAGAGAAAAAGCGATCATAGCCTCTGTATTAGTCTCCTTCTGACGCGCCGCTTCGGTGTTGAGCTGGCGCCTTCTAGAGGACTGTGGAGAGGGCGCGAGGTGGTCCCGCAGTGTTATGTCGACGAGAGACTCGTCGTAGGAAACGGAGGCAGCGGCGCGACGTCGTGGGCGACTGCGGAGGGTGGTGGTGGCAGGACTAGATGGAGACGCCGAGGCGTGTGGTGGGTCCATTTGTCAGAGAGAGAGAGAGAGGGAAGGAAGAGGAACCGGAGAATTAATAGCGTCAATGGCGGTGACTGGCGAGTGGTGAGATAAAACGACAGAAGTACAGTTTCATTGATTGTCGAGCGTTTTTCAATAGCGAACATTGTTTTCAACGGTATGTGATGTTCTCTTTTTTCTGAACGAACTGGCTGCCTCCTTTTTGAAAAAGCCCGGCCCACATTCATCCCCACTATAGCCCAAGACATACTTCTTTTTGTTATTTAGAATAGAATAACATGCAGCTTTTGCAACATTTAAGGCTGGCAAAAAAACTCGTGGCTTCATCGTGACTCGTAGCTGACTCGCTTGCTACTAGTTTAGTCTAGAATTAACGAGTTCAAGCTGGGACCTAGCTCGCTCGCCAGTTCGCACAATTCCATGACAAATCTCATCCCGCACAATTCCATGACAAACGAACCCATACTCATAGGTATGTTTATTTTTGAGGGATTTGTGCATGATGAGATTTGACGGGTTCGGGAACCCACATTCATAGGTATGCACGGGAATAATTATGGAAATATACTGAATGAGCGTTCGGTTGTACTGTGGGAATAGTTGTGGGAAATCCTATCTTCTTTCTAAAATACTTGATAGCTTAATTTTTGAAAAACACTTTTTTTGTTCTCTCATATTTATTTTTATATATATTGACAGAAGATTAACAAATAAAAAGAAGATTAATAAGAAAAGGTTGTTTAAAAAGAAGATTAATAATAAAGAAGTTGTCACTTTGACATTGATATTGATATTTATTTTAAAAAATGTATTTATATTTAAATAATAAAATAAAATTGTACACAAAAAAATTAGACTAATATGCTGCAAAAAAATTGTTGTAATTTGTAAAAAAAAATTATTATATTGATATCCAGTTCAATAGGGATCTGTTAGTCCCACTTGAGTTACTAAAACATGTTTGAACCATTGTTGTAATTTGTAAATAAAGGTATGCGCTCGTCGGCTGGACAGAGTGCCGCCAAGCGATTAATCGGAAATAATCTGAAAAAATCGACTGATTAATCGATAATTTTCTTAACGGTTTGATTACCGTCAACGATTAATTGACAATTAATCGGTAGAGGAGAGAGAGTCACTAATAAAAGCTCTCCACTTGGCAGCCAGCCATAAAAGAGAGGAGAGAGAGATTGGGAAATACTAAATTCAATCTGACTCTGGTTTCATTAGGCCCAAAATTACATTGAAGTTGGAAGAACGGAAACTACCTCAGGAGAGAGTGTCAAATTTATAATTCTCAAGGAAAGATCTAGTACAAAAATTATGTCAGATCTGAGAGACATGTAGATGTAAATAGAGATTTTTGTGGTTGTAATAAAAGTAATTAAATTATGAAACGAAAGTTCTGTAGAAATTGGAAATTAAATAGTTTGCCCATGAGCAAAAAAAAAAAAAAAAGTTGCCAAAACAAGAACCAAAATAAAAATAAAAAGCGAAGAAATTGCAATTGTTTACTGTGTGACTTAACACCGACATGCATCTCTAAACAAAAATAAAAAGGGCCCAAGCCCAACTAGCAAAATAAATTAATAGAAGAAAAAATGAAAACAAGCCCAAGCCCAACTAACAAAGTCTCAGCGAGAGAAGAGGCGATCTGCTGCTGCGAACCTCTTTCGATTCATCTCCATTCTTCTCGCCAGGGAATCTTACCAACAGGCAACAAACACCTCTAGGTATTGCCACCTCTCTTTCTCTCTCGCACACACTCGCTCTTTAATTGGATGATAAATTGGGACGTTCACTGGTGTATTCTTTGATTCAATTCCAACTTCCAATTCCTCACATTAAAGCCCCAATTAACATGTACCTGTACCATGCTGACATGGTATCAACATTAAATACTGAGTTTCCCAATTGAACTTTCAAAAGAATCACGTGGTTCCATTGCTGGTTCCTGTTGTTCAATTGACCTATACATGCTGGTTCACACTGGACCACGACTGGTACCTGTACATCTTGTGGTACCGAGATGCACTGGTTGGTTGATCCTGGTGCCAATATTCTATGGATACGTCTATTATGCCCATTCTTACCAGTTGGTATTTTCCAGTATCAGGCTATTAGCAATTGTAGTTGAGTATCTCTGGCTCCGAGTATTGCAGCTTTCAGTACTGATTACTGCCAACCCTAATGCAGTAATACTTTCTATAAATATTTATTTAGTTTTTCCTACTTTTTGTGTTTTTGTTTGACTAGTTGTTAGGTATGGAGCAACCTCTGGAGATGGAACTCGCAAGTCCCTCTGAAGAAACAAAGAAACCGCAAAAGAAAGCTGTAAGCTGAATATTTGCATCAGTGCTCTTCTTTTTAGAATTTTGCAGATATATTGCTTTGGAAAGATGAAAATAATTCGTCTGTGATCCCAAAGATGTAATCTCCGTCTAATTCTTATATGTGATCTTTTTATGTATAAGAATATGATGCCATATTTTTCTTCGTTTTCTTTATTTTTATCAATTTATCCTTTTTTTTGTTTTCAGGTTATAACTGAAAGTGTACCCAAAATTGCAAAAATCCAGCTCGTAAGCAGTCATCCAGAAGTGTATGAACCATGCGACGATTCATTTCTCCTAGTTGATGCACTCTTAGCCGACCGGTTAAATCTCATTAACCAAAACCCTAAATTTTGTCTAGAGATTGGCTGTGGCTCGGGGTATGTGATAACGTCCCTAGCCTTAATTCTCAGCCAATGTAACCCCTCGACTCAATTCTTTGCAACTGATATAAACTTGCATGCAGCTCAGACCACACTCCAGACCTCAGCAAATCATGGTATACATTGTGAAGTTGTGGTGACTGATATTGCCTCGTGCCTCCAAAAACGTCTTCAGAAAAGCATTGATGTGCTGGTGGTCAATCCGCCTTACGTACCAACACCTGAGGATGAAGTTGGTGCAGTTGGTATTGTCTCGTCTTGGGCTGGTGGGTTTAATGGCCGAACGGTCATAGATAGAATCTTAGATGTGGTAGATGAGTTACTATCGACTAACGGGCTAACTTACATGGTTGCGCTGAGTGAAAATGGCCCGTCTGAGATTTGCCAGGTCATGAGAGAGAAAGGATTTGGGTCGAAAATTGCTTTGCAAAGATCAACCGAGGAAGAGAGGTTATGTGTGATCAAGTTTTGGAGAGAGAGAGACTAATGAAGTGGACGGAGATAACTGATAATGGGTCAAGTTTGAACGGTTGGTTAGGTAGAGTCCCTTTTGTTAATTCGTTGTGGAAGAAGGGTAATGAAACTAGTATTAGTTAGCATTTTTATTGGTTTTCCATAGTGGTGAAGGTCTAGGTTTCATTTATAAAATTCATGGAACATTGCAATTTACTTTTGTATCCGTCCAAAATGGTGAACTAAACAAATATTCTGTCAGGGCCTTAAAACATGTTTCTAGTTATTTTCATTTCTTTACACCCAACTCGGTCGAGAAAGAAATGCCACATACAACATCATATGTCCTATATTTTCTATTTGTGCCTGCCACATGCATGTTAGCCACAGACTTACACAAGCATAAACCTATCTCTGCTAGGTAGGGGCACCACTCTGTGTGAAGTCTCTGTACAGGTAAGGCATTGTGTAGTTAAATTTAAAATCCTTGCCAAAAAACACTGAAAATGTAATGGTGCACAGGGTAGTGGCATGGGGATGAAGTAGCTGATGTCAGAACAGCCACAGGCCCACAGCCCACTTAATACATGCCTTAGCCATTAAGGTCCCAAGCGTACCAAACAATTGGTAGCTGCAAAAACTTTGATGTGGCATATTTGATACCCTTCAGTTCAGGACCCCAATGTGAGCCTTCTTGTGCACCACTTATGCTCTCTACAGCGCGTGCTTCACTTATGCTGCTACTAGCTGCAAATAGGATTGAGGAACACATGCTCTGAAACAATAGTTGAACTTGAACATGCTTTCTGACATCATTATAGGAAATTCGATGCAACCAAATTTCCATACTTACCCACCTCTTTGAACATAGTAGTTCTGATAGACAGTTTGGTATTTTACCTGTGATAATACTCTGTGATAATGGAACTAGCTAGTTGTAGTTGCAACAATCTTGTACTTCATTAGGTATGATTAAAGACTGTATTCTCTTTTACAATGCCTTATGATTGGTACCTTCTTTATAGGTGTTTTGCTATTTTGTTACGAGTGTTATAAAAGCAACGGCAACCTCTACAAGTTCTGCATAATGGGCTTAAAAAGTTTGTCTTGCTTCGATAAAAATTTAGGAAAGCAAAAGTGCAAACCTTATGGATTTTACACATAGGTTTGCAAATCATTTTTTTTATATCAAGAATTAAAGCCGGATGATTTGGAGGACGAGGAATTAGTTCAATTGATTCAACAGAGATATGCTTCAATACAAATTGAGAGGGTCGGGAATGACATAGAAGAACAATTCTGATCATCATCCTCAGACAACGAGGAATTGAACCTCAATTGATTCGACAGAGCATGTCAGTTTTCTAAAAAATTTGTCGGGTTATTTCAACAAATGTAGTTTGTAATTGTGGAAGAACCTTTTTTTATATATAAAAAAAGAAGAATTCATTGCAGGACCCCTATGTGTAGAGAGTTTGTATCCTCTATAGTATTGCACCCGATCCAATGAGCTGAGAGCCTGAGATTAACTCCTAGCCAAGCGATTGAAATTCGGTACCTATTTAGACATAGGGGGTCTGTTTTTGAGATTCGTGTCACAATTAAAGAACGGTCTGGATTTAGTAATTGTATGTGTGGTATCGGGAGTGATCGGAATTTCTATATAGAAGGTCGTAGGTCAGAAACTCAAATAGAGGATTAAATTTATTGGGTGGTTTGACTCCAACTTAAAAAAAAATTGAGATCTCAAATTATGTTTGTCCGTATATTCTTTTACATCTGTATTTTGTTCGTCGCTAAGAAAAGAGAAGAAATACTATTGCACTATCTTATCTGCAATTAAAAAGTATTTATATTCTCAGTCAAAAAATGTTTTTAAATACTTTTGTAACATTATTATATGTGAGTTGAGATTGTATAGATATTTAGCTTATATTACACTTAATTTAGTATTACAAAAATATAAATATTTCCGATATAATTGAGGAGGAACGGAGGTAATTAAGAGGAAAGGTAACATAAGGAGAATTTTGAGAAAAAATAAGGGTCATGCTCTCATTTCATTAAACGGGTCGAGTTACATGAGATATATATCTCAGATTGAAATAAAATACAATTGGCTCAATATATTTGAGCATGTGAAAGGAAATAAATGATCTAAATTAAGAAGGGTAAAAGCGGAAATAAAATTAAAGGTAAATAGAAAAAGTGGTAAAGCTCGTCCGTGCACTGGATGTACCAGTAAACAAAAGCCAGTAGACCAATATACTGGATGTAGCAATATACAAGTTAAACCAGTATACCGGGTGTACCGGTAACTGGTACCAGTAGACTGATACAAGATGCGCTCTGTTGCAGATCTATGTTAATGCGTGTCTGTCATATCTAGTTCGCAAGAATCTTAAAACAGATCAAACAGTCGAGATGGGGAACAGTGTAATCCAACTAATGATGTGAAGTCATTATCAAATGTAGAGGATATGAATTCTGATGTGAAGTCATTATCTAATGTAGAGGATATGAATTCTGATGTGAAGTCATAATCTAATGTAGATGGGGAACAGTGTAATCCAACTAAATGAAGGGGACTCAAATTAATGCCCTATTGTTTCATGGCCCAATTGTACTCCAACATCTTTATCTTCAATTTTCAAGTCAAAACAAAAGATCAGAACCGCTCAACATGATATTCATGTTAAAATGTGCTTAGAGATCAAATTATATATTTTTTGGAAATTTTTTGCTATATTTTAAGAAAGGTACAAAATCATTGTTTTTTCAGAAAATTGTGGAACATCTAAAAATAATGATTTTGTATCTATCTTAAAAAATAGTAAAAAATTTCCAAAAAATATAAAATTTGATCTCCAATCATATTTTAACGTGGATATCATGTTGAACGGTTCAGATCATATGTTTGAACTTTTAAATTGAATATAAAGATATTGAGATACGATTGAGGTAGAAAGCAATGGGGCATTTGAGCCCTCCTCCTAAATGAAATAGGAGTTCTAAGTTGATATATTTGTTTTGTTCTGCTCTAGACTTAACTTTACACTAATTATGGTAAATTGAACTTCCATGCATTTGACCCTCAACTGTATTGTAATTATAAATCATTCCAAGAAGCATTGCATAGTTGGTACATTTTATCCTGTAATTTTCTAAAACCTGAATATCTAATTAGCTTGTACAACCTTTACTACAGATGCCAGATAATACCATGAATATATTAATCAAGAGTAAGATTAAAATGCTTCATTGTTTTTATCATTGCTCCATATTCTTATTTCTGTTTTAAAGTTAAAACAGTCGATCTAAACAATCAACATAATCTTCATATTAAAATATGCTTAGAGACAAAATTTTATATTTTTTGAAAATTATTTACTATTTTTTTTAGATTGGTACAATATCAGAAGATTTTGGACCATATTTAAGAACAATAATTTTGTACTTATTTTAAAAATTAGTAAAAAATTCTAAAAAATATATAAAATTTAGTGTTCAAGTAAATTTTAATATGGATATTATATTGAGCGGTTCAGATTGACAGTTTGAACTTTGAAAACAAAAATAAGAATGTGGAACATATTAGAGCACACAGAGATAGAGCATTTCAACCCTACTTTATAGTCAATTAGCTCTCTTATAAAACTAACCTTTTGAAAATTCTCCAAGCTAACCTGTTCGGATGCATATGGTAATACATGAAAATTTGTGAATTTTTTTTCTCCAGAAGATGAAACTTTTTAAAAGCTATTCAAAAGTCTTTTTCTCGTCCCTTAAATTTGGGTTCTTTCTCCTAACAAATCTCATCTGACACTCTTGTGGGAAAAAAATAATGAATAAAAGTCAATCTACAATGAATAAAAGGATTTATATTATATAAAGCCCTGAATCAACTATTTTGAAAAAAAAAAGATGTCACAAACCAGATCGACAAACGGGGCAATTAGCGTTTCTCAGCAACCAATAATTAATACATGTTTTGTGAAAACAATGCCCACAATTGGGCAAAATCTTGCATTTGTCGCCATCCTTGAAATGTTCCAAGCACACAACACAATCTTTGGCCATTCCACCTTTCTCTTTTTGAAAATGATAACTTGGTATTTTTTGCAGCTCGTCTGTGGACAAACCATGGCTACTCAATCTTGAAACAAATCTGGACCTTTCATTGAACACTCTGACAACAACAATGGCTTGGAGAGAAATTAAGAAGATGAATAAAAGGAGAAATGTTGAAATGGATATAACAAGTGATCCGAAGAGTATATGCTTCGTTAGTGCTAAAATGGTTGTGTTCATGTCTGCCATGTCTGTGTGTAGGGAGAGGGAGAGAGAGAGATATATATATATATATATAAAAAAGAGAGAAAAATGATTCATGTGTGAAACATTCACGGGAAACACAAGCAAGATAATGTGTATAATTGAAGTACTGTTGTCTGTTGGTACTTGGTATCTTTAAAAAATTTGGTGGCACGTCACTTTCAAAGCATGTACACAATATTAATAATTAGAACATGGCCAATCAAATCTGTATACAGGTGTGATCAGTCATTTTCAAATTAAGACAAAAACAAAAACAAAACTTTTGTTTGAAAATTTGCAAGGATGGTGCATGAATATGATTACTGACTACCAGAAAAGAGACAATTAATCTTAGGATAAAAAAGTAATTTTGGTAGTTAGTTATTCACATCTTATCGGAAAATTTCAAATTTGGACTAAGATGCTTTGAGATTAAAAGGCTGTTTTAATTTCTGACTATATCTTGAAGTTTTTCGTTTTCAACGTTTAAAAAGTCAATACCCAGTTAACATTATCTTTGTATTAAAACGTACCTAAAGACCAAATTTTATATTATTTTGAGACTTTTTACTATTTTTTTAGATAGATAAAAAAATCATTGTTTTTTTTTATAATTCAGAATTTTCTAAAAAACAATGATTTTCTGTCTATCTAAAATGAAAGTAAAAAGTTTCAAAAAATGTAAAGTTTGATCTTCAAACACATTTTAATACGAAAATCATGTTGAACGGTTCAAATTGACTTTTTGAACTTTGAAAACTAAAATATGACCAGACTGTTTTAATTCCCAAAGCATCATAGACATATCAAATTGAAGAAAAAAAAAAACAGATGACAGTCACACTGAACTTCAATTCTTTCGATTTTGCTTCCTGATCAATCTTACACTGAAACTTTACTGATAAGTCCCAAACTATTACCAAATTACAACAATCACAACAGGCCACCATATTTCAGCAAACTTTCCTTATTTTGACCAAAAGTGAGAGCACAAAATACATTGACAAAACCAAGTATTTTGCAGCACATCTGTTCAAGTGCCCCGGCAAAGAATATAATTTGAATATGCTTTATTTAAAGAACAAAACATCAACAGCACTAAATATGGTTTATTAGGAACCTGAATTTGGGGCTGGTTATAAAAGGTGGTTAATGTTTTTTCTTTCATTTTTTTGCTCAAATGCCTTTAGCCGTTTTACTCATGTACGACTAAGGGTGTTCAACTGGTCAGTTCGGGTCAAACCGAACTTTTTTTGTCGAACCGCAGTTTGAACCGAATTTTGAAAATCCAACCAAACCGACTGAATTAAAATTCCAAACCGATCTAAAACCAAACCGATTAAACCGATTAAACCGATTTAAACTTCGGTTTGTTCGGTTGAACCGAATACAAACATTTCAAGTTACAAATAAACATTTCAAAACCGGTTGGTTCGGTTCAAACCGATTTGGATAACATTTTTGATAACCACACAAGCCGGTTTTTGATAAACCGATCCATTATAAACCGATCCATTTTTTTATTAAACTGGTTGGTTCGGTTCAAACCGATTTGGAGATTCCAAAACCGAACCGAACCATTTAATCTGAACTTCTTCAAAAACTAAACCGACCGACCGATCCAATTAAACCGAAATTTGCCGGTTCAGTTTAAAACCGAATAAACCGATCCATTTGAACACCCCTATGTACGACATTAATTTACCTTCTCTTTCTCTTTCTTTTTCTTTTTTGTAAAATACAATCAAGTATCTAGAGCATCTGCACCTCGCTTGCAAAAAATTACAAACATTGCTGTGGTAATTAATTTTAGAGATTTAAAGCATTTTTTAATTTAAAATTAACACATCACAATTTGTAATCACACTCACAGGTGATGATTGGCTGAGGACTAAAATTAAGGAAATCTAAGATGGTTATTCTAATTTAGACCGACTTAAATTCTTCATATTTGTTAGAGGTAAAAAAAAAGGGAGGGCCTAACCTTCCCCCGCCATCCATCCCCCACTTTTCCCCCAACTGAAAATAAGTAGGGGACCACAGTAAACTGTTAATAACCGTTGAAATAAGTAGAGAACCACAGTAAACCGTTAATTATTGGGAAATAGAAGGGGACCAAAAATGCCTCCACAGCATTACAGGCGCAGAAGTATTCACCCTTGTAAACTCAAGTATTCATCCATGTAAAGAAAAGTACTCATCTTTGATAAATAACTATATAAGGAAACATTACCACCTATCTTTGACACGTTTTTAGAGGTGGTTTTTTTTTTGTACGTTCACTCTAACTAATTTTTCCGACGATCTGTGAGGAATTTTTCAAATCTAAAACTACGAAAGTCTTCTACACAATTTTCTCTTTCAAATAAGATCCATGATGACATACTTTCGAGTTGTCCGTTACGCAAGTATTCACACCTCGTACGCAAGTATTCATCTCTCATTGAACAAGTATTCATTCTCGTCGTGTAAGTGTAAAGAGTACATGAAGGTATGGTGGGACCGCACAACCGCGACTTCAGATAAGTAGGGGACCACAGTAATATGCGAAGATAAGTGGTGGAATTAGTAGGGGACGATTTGCGAAAAAGTATTGACACTTAACACGAGTTGTATTCATCCATATAAATAAAAGTACTCATCTTTGAGAAAGAATTATATATGGAAATATTACGACATTAAGAACATTAATTACGCGGAGATAGTAGGGTACCACAACTGCCGTCCGCTAAAAACAAAAGAAAACGCGTAATTAAGTGGGGGAACCGCACAACCGCCATCACTAACTACCGTGGGGACCGCATAACCGTCACCGCAAGTGGAAACAACATCAAGTATTCATCTATAATACATGAAGTATTCACATGTAATACATCAAGTATTCACCCTGATATATCAAGTATTTTTAAAAAAAACTGGACATATCACACCCATATTTTACACGTTTTTAGAGGTGGTTTTTTTTTTCTCCGTTCAATCTAACTAATATTTCTAACGATCTGTGAGAAATTTTGCAAATCTAAAACCACGAACATCTTCTACATAATTTTCTCTTTAAAATGAGATCCATGATGACATACTTTCGAGTTATTCGTTGCACAAGTATTCACCCTCGTCATGCAAGTATTAATCTATCATTGAACAAGTATTCACATGTAATACATCAAGTATTCACCCTGATATATCAAGTATTTTTAAAAAAAACTGGACATATCACACCCATTTTTTACACGTTTTTAGAGGTGGTTTTTTTTTCTCCGTTCAATCTAACTAATATTTCTAACGACCTGTGAGGAATTTTGCAAATCTAAAACCACGAACGTCTTCTACATAATTTTCTCTTTAAAATGAGATCCATGATGACATACTTTCGAGTTATTCGTTGCACAAGTATTCACCCTCGTCATGCAAGTATTTATCTATCATTGAACAAGTATTCACATGTAATACATCAAGTATTCACCCTGATATATCAAGTATTTTTAAAAAAAACTGGACATATCACACCCATCTTTTACACGTTTTTAGAGGTGGTTTTTTTTTTCTCCGTTCAATCTAACTAATATTTCTAACGATCTGTGAGGAATTTTGCAAATCTAAAACCACGAACGTCTTCTACATAATTTTCTCTTTAAAATGAGATCCATGATGACATACTTTCGAGTTATTCGTTGCACAAGTATTCACCCTCGTCATGCAAGTATTCATCTATCATTGAACAAGTATTCATCCTAGTTGTGTGAGGCGGAGGCGGAGGCAGAGGCGGAGGCGGAGAGGGAGAGGCGAAGGTGGGAGAGGCGGGCGGAGGCAGAGGTGGAAGAGGGAGGCGGAGGTGGAAGAGGGAGAGGGAGGGAGAGAGGAAAGAAATAGAAGGAGAAAATCTACTAATTAATTTGTAGGGACCACTAGTTAGTTAAAATTGATTATTATAGTTAGAAAAGGAAGTTAGTTAGTTGGGAGAAAAATGGGAGAAGGAATCAAGGGGTAACATATAATTACCCAAAAAAAAATAGAGTAAAATTTGTAAATAGTGGATTCAGGACACAACATAAAATTAAGGCGCTAAATATATGGTTTAGTTTAGATATTCAGGCTTTGCCTAGTTAGGCCAGCCTATTTGATATTTGTTTGGTGGAATAACTGAAACCTAAACGCTTCCATGTCCTCCCCCTCCGCCTCTGTCTTTGCCTTTTTCTTTAGTTTGTGCCCCTTTCTCCCTCTCTCACATTTGTCCGTTTAATCTGCTTTAATATCTGTGCATAAATATTGAAGCGTCGTGCACGAATTTTAAAGCAGATCGGACAAACACAAAATCTATCAGACTCAAATTTGATTCCAATGAGCGTCAGATCCAAATTGTTCCCCTTTATTTTTAATGGAAAAGCATGAAATCAACATTTCAAAATGGAATTGATTTCTAAAACAAAATTGAAGCTTTCATTATCATATTGTTTTGAAGATTAGTGGCTTTACATGCCTACTAACGGTTCCATTAATAAAAAAACATATTTACAATGAGTCAAATAACTCTAATTTCTAGATCTACTTTTTTTTATTCTCACTAGTTAATTCGTCTAAAGTACTTTAATCCTCTAATCCTACTTATATGCATTCTTAATAATCCTATTATATTAAGAGGAGGGTTCAAATGCCTCCATTTTTTGTACCTCCATTATGTCTCTATTTTTAAAAACTTTAATAACTCAAAATTCTTAAAAGTCAAAATAAAACCATAGATATGATTTACATCATTTTATCTATGCACATGTAAAAAATTATGACATTTCAACTTTGTTTTGGTTGTCATCAAGAGCTTTTAAAAAATGTACTAATGTGGATAATTTCTAGATGTTGATTTTTTAACTTATTGATTCACATAAAAACAAAATTGAAATGTGATAATTTTTAATGAGTACATAGAGAAAATAACATAGATCATATCTAACGATTTTATTTTGACGTTTATAATTTAAATTTTGAGTTATTAAAATTTCTAAGAATGGAGGCATGGTGGAGGCACAAAAAATAGAGGCATTTGAACCCTCCTCTTATATTAATCCTCATCTCTCTTTATGACCAGAACCGTTCTTTTTTACCGCGCTCCGACGACCGGATCTGCTTGCCGTCGCGCTCCAAGCGAGATGTGGGTAGAGACTCTAACTCCAAGCTCCGACAATATCATGCTCTCAGCTCTGGTCGACTCCGCTCGGCTCCGGTCCTTCCCTCTTCCTCATTCTCTTCTCTGCTCGAGAAGGTAGAGTCGAGAGAGACATAAGAGTTTTGTTGTGTCGGGGGTGAAATCTAAAAAAGTGGGAGAGGCTGACTGCACGATGGGGGGAGGGGGAAGGGAAGGGCGGTTGTGGTAGAACTTTTGGTCGCTTTCGAATCGCTTTTGAAAGAGTCATTTTTTAGGGTACGTTTGGACAGTGTTTTAAAATGCAGCCGCATGGACTGCATATGCCTATGCAGTCGGCAGCCGTGCTCAGAATGTCATGCAGTCCCTCTCATGCGGTTTTGAATATGAGGCCGCATATGTGGACCGCATATTGATATATGGGTGCAAAATTAAATATGCGGCGCATGGAACCAAAATTTAATGTGTTATACTAATCCAACCCAAAATCTCAAATTTAATATGCGTTATGCGGCTTTATAATTGTTGCATACATAATTTGTTGTTTATGCGGAAAGCAAGTTTGATTATTATGCACAAAATTTATTGTATTTTTCACATACAATAAGACACTTCATGTTGTTTATGTGGAAATAAATTTAAATATACGCATATGAATATGTATATATGAATTCTCATTTTAAAATCCGCATTAAAATTCGCATATGCGGCGCATGCATGAACAAAACCGTATTTTAAAACATTGCGTTTGGATGAGGCAAAGAATAGTGCTAACCCGTGTTAGTGATTATTTTGAAATACTAATATATGTTTAGATGTGTTTCACTTAGTAAAAAGAGACTATTCTTTGTTTGTCATTTATAGATTAACATACTATTTTACTAACTCAACCAAAAATTAAGTTAGCTCACTATTCTCACTAACTCAAATCTTATGTAATTTCTCATTATCGTATTGTTGAATGAAACCTGCTTTCATGCATTAATATTTTGAATTTATTTTTAAGTTAACTAAACCGAAGCAGACAAACATATCAATATCCTAAATTTTTTTTGTTATGACAAACTATGTTGTGATGACTGTTGATTTCAAATAAATTCTTATTGCTTATTAATATAACTAGAACCGCTTTTCAAACTTGTTTCGGGATAAAAAAAAATATTACGGAGAGAAATTTGTTTAAATTGAGACAATTACTATCAAATATAATAGAACGTCTATAAATACATATATTATTAGTTATCCATCTCACATTGATAAATATTTATTACTAAAATGTTAATAATTTTCAACCATATAATTAAATTTTATAATAATTAATGGTTTATTCAACGATTGAAAATGATTGACATTTTGACTTGGTTTAGATAGGTTTGAATAACACGTGAATTTCTTATCGGTTTGACTAGGTAAGTATGGTACATAATTTAACAAGACAGCTTTTAATTCATGCGCACAACAGGAGTCATGCACAGGACTGTTTTTGGCTTTATTATAATGCACACGAGTATGTATTTATTACTTCAAATTCTATAATTATATATTTACCGTTTTAAATTCTAATAACTCATATAGTTACCTAATATAATTTAAATATGAGGAGGGATCTAATTACATTTTTTTTTTGACACATCTTGACACTATTTTTTTATAGGTTAATTTTGCGATTTCAAAATCAAAATAGTCGATTGTTCGTTCAACATGATCACCATATTAAAATGTGCTTGGAGATCAAATTTTACATTTTTTTTGAATTTTTTTACTATTTACTAAGATGGTTACAAAATCATTGTTTTTCAACAGTCTGAAAACAACGATTTTGTAACCATCTTAATAAATAGTAAAAAATACAAAAAAATATAAAATTTGATCTCCAAGCACATTTTAATATATCCATCATGTTGAACGGTTTGGATCGACTATTTGGACTTTGAAATGGTAGGTGTCAAAATGTGTCAAAAAAATGGTATAATCCGATCCCTCCTCTTTAAATATATATTAAATATATACTCAAAATTTAAAGTAATTATGTTTAAATTTTAGAAACTACAATTAATCAATGATTAATTAAAACTGAACTCATTCTTCATGTACCCGCTCTGACAATAGATAACAACATTAAGCCGTGCTTCTTCGACCACCCTGACGATGTCCTTGACCATCATCTCATTCAAACCCAATTGTGACGGCAACTTGGTCACACCTTCTCCTACCATCTCACGCAAGTAGTCACCGCAACCGCTAACAATTCTACTATTAGAAACTGGCTGTAATAATGGAATAGTGAGTCATGAGAAAGACAACTAAAGAGACTATAAAGAGCGCGCAATAGCTTGTAATAATTGATCCTTAATTAATTGTAGTTTTTAGAATCTTAAACATAATTAATTTGAATTTTCAGTATATTTGATATATTTTTAAATAAATTATATTAAATAAATATGTGAGTTATTAGAGTTTAAGATGGTAAATACATAATTTGTAGTTTTTAAGTAGTATATATGAACTTTCTCCTTATAAACTGTCCGTCAAAGTGTGTACCCACTATGCAAGTGGTTTTAACGCGGGAAACTTGTTCAACATTTGTTTTTAATTTTATTTTTTTCCAACACTATTTGTGTGTGTACTAGCAATGTGAGGCTGCTTCGAAATGGACCTGGTCTATTGCTTTATTTTCTTTCAATTCAGTATTTTGAATTTTTTTCATTTTCAAAATACATCCTATAAAATACGAAAGAACCTCTATTACTAATTTGTAATAGATATATAAAAAGATGAATAATTCCAAACAATATAACAAAATTTATAACCACCTCTCTTTTTCTTAATTGTAATTCAAATTTTGGTATATCAGTATATCTTACTGTTTACCAGTAAAACAAGATGACACCTAGCTAGAGTTACCCGGCCTATGACAACTACCTCAAGAATTTTTAACAACCGATTGATTTAGTTTAAATCACTTTCCCCTATTTAAGTCGTTCACAGTTTTCTCAAAAAAAAAAAAAAAAAAAAAAAATACAGAATGAAGACACATGAATAAATTAACACGCCTCTTTTATTCCACATACATCAAATAAATCATGTATATATATAAAATCATCCAATTAAAAAGTAAAAAGATAAATCAATCTCTCCTATAACAATAAGTAGAGATAGATGAAAAGAAAAAAAAATAATCAATACTGTCATATGAATGTCATTTTAAAATGCCAAAAGTGCAGCCAACCCAAAAACAAGCCCGACGCCAGCCGTGACACTGGAGGCGGCCGAGTCTGGGGTGGAGCCGCCAGGTGGAGATGTGGCTGGAGAGGTTGAACCAGGTGTCGATGGGACAGAGGACGGCGGTGTAGGCCCACCAGAAGTTGGTGCCGGTGAAGTGGAGGATCCAGAGACTGCGTTGATTTGTACTTTCATGCCTCCTGAGCAGTGGCCGGTAATCCCGCAAATGAAGTATCTGGTCCCCACTGCGGAGAGAGTGATGGCGGTGTTGCCATCATTATGCGTGGCGATCGGGTTGGAGCTAGTGCACGAGTCGAAGTTTGCTTGTGTCACCTCGAGCACGTCATGTTGCGATGTGCTGTAGCTGAAGGCTGGAAAAAAAATATAATGTAGCCGTTAGTTGATGAAGCTATGTTTAGATATAACTATTACATTAAAGCTTTCAGCAATCGTGGGTAATTAATTAGCAATTAGGGGCATATATTAAAAAAAAAAGATTCAAATTTATAAATGGAAAATAACTTACTGAGAACATCGCCGGGGTGGAATGTGTTAGATTCAACCCACTGTGTGAAGTTGGTTTGTAGATCCCATGAGCCACTTGGCGCACCAACGGTGTAGCTTGCGGCCATCGCTAGCTCGGAAATCGCCACCATTGTCACAAATGTAAGAAAAAATTTCGCCATTTTGGTCATTGTAACAATTAATTGTAAAGGAAGGAGCAAGCAGAGGAGATGATTGTTTTGGTGTAAAAAGATGAGCGCTAATTAGACTACTGGTGATTTGGAGCAGAGTTTGATGTTGTATTTATATTGCATTGCATTGCATAGGTGTAGGTGGTGCTGAGAATAGGTCAATGATAAATTGAAATGGAAATAGTAATGACAAATGACTAGGTGTGGCCGTGTGGGGAGTAGTTGGAAATCCAACAAGGCGGCTGGGAAATGGTCAAATTGATCACCGGATCTAAACCCGATTCGTGTAGGTCCGTGGACCTGTTCCGGACCGGACTAGACCGGACCCGTCTAACCCGTGCCCATGAACCGCGCCTGTGGCTCCGTGGCTGTGAACCGCTGTAAATTTTTTTTTCTGCTATCAGCGTGAATCGAACTTGGCTTCCCTGTGGGGCATCCAAAACCTTTAACCACTACATTAGAGTATCATATATAATATGTTCTAGTAAATATAGTATGTAACTTGTACTTAGCTTAAGTCTTTATTTTTTTTGTACAAATTTAATTCAAGTTATGATTATCTAAATACAATGTATAAAATAATAAAAAATAATATATATAATAGGCATACTGTACAAATTTAATTTAAGTTCATATATTTTATTGTTAAGTTTAATGTGAATTACTAATTTCTTTAATAGGCTTGGTAAGAGGTGGCTCTTCTTTTAATTAGATTTTATCAGGAAATTCAACAAGATTTTAAATTTACAATTTCACCACTAAAAATATATATATTATCTAATGACATTTTGTAGGTTTAAAATTGTAGGTCTAAAATGCTGAAATATAACACTAAAAAATCGAATTGTTTTTTTAAATATTTGTTAGATTACTTTTTTATATATATAATTAGCATATTTATACTAAAATACGCTACATTTACTTGAAATTATGTTAAATTACGCTGAATTACGCTAAATTACGCTAAATTACAATAATTATGTAAAATTATGCTAAAATACGGTAAATTACACTAAATTACGTATGAATAGGGATGATATTTTCACTGAGAAGGCGAAAAACAAAGACGAAACTTCAAACGGTCATAAAACGGCGCTCGAGTGTCCGATTTCAGCAAATGACCACTTTTCGAAAAGTTTACGAAAATGCGCATGCATTAGTGCTAGCAATGCCGAATTTCAAAATTTAGAATCAACAAAAAACAAAGGGAAGAGCCTCAAAACTTCAGTTCAAGTTATATAATAAACTTGTAGGATACCAATTTTTATTATTTTTGGAATTTTTATACTATTTTTTATGATTGATGAAAGATGGCACAAAATCGGCCCTATTCATATGTAATTTAGCATAATTTACCGTATTTTAGCATAATTTTACATAATTATTGTAATTTAGCATAATTTAGTGTAATTCAGCGTAATTTAACATAATTTCAAGTAATTTAGCATATTTTAGATATCAAGTACTCGGTTCGTGTTATTCCAATCTCTTGCATAAGCACCATATCACTTATCCACTACACTATCTAACATTTGTTGTCCAAAACTACTAGCTTTTGCATTTAACTTATACTTGAGTTTATTTTTTATATTTAATTTATATAATACAAGTTTAAATAATCAAATCGAAATGTTCAACATGATTTTTATATGAAAAAATATTTAGTGACCAAATTTTATATATAATTTTTTATTTTTTATTTTTATATGAATTCATAGTACGGATTAATTTTGTGCTTTAAATGTGCAAAGCCGTATATTTATAGGAGTAATTTTTATAGTACAATATAATTAAATATTACTTAAATTGTAAAAACAAAGTTACAAATATGATTTAATTATTTTGATGAGATGTGTGTCAAATTAAAATCGATTTCTAAATTTCTAAATTAATTCAAAACTGATATTCATCATATCTAAATGACTGAGAATACATCAATAATTTTAAATTATTAATTTGAATAATATTTTTAATATATATGTATCATAAGAAGTTGAAAATCTCGAAATACAATAAAATGATCATAAAGGAAATGATACAATTAACTATTGTCTCACTGATCATTTTATTTTGACAACAATTTATGTTTTTCTTTGTTAAGTTGGTTTATCCATGGTGATAATCAATCAAAGAAATAGGAAACAATGCTACTTGTTTGGAAATTTCAAATTTATACGTATACCATTAATGAAATTTCAAATTTCAAATTTATTTGTCATATTTGTAAACTTTTATTTTAAAAATATTTGTATCTCCGTAATTTCAATTTTTTTGTTCTCTAATAATATGTTTCTGTTGCAATGCACGGACACGATACTAGTATTTTAATTTGGAGATCATGTTGAGTAGTTTGGATCGACTGATTAAATTCAAAAAAACAGAGATAAAAATTATAAGACACGAACGCGTTAAAGACATGCGCATAATATTGTTTTTGATTAATTAAGGACTCTCATTTGCAGTTGTAAAATCAGCACAAAAAAAAGGATCCGGACCGGAACATGGACCGTGGAAACCACAAATTGAGCACGGGGTGAGTTTGGCCGCAGAAAATCGAACCCGTGGTACCCCCAACGTGGAACCCGTCCAACCCGTGGACCCATGGACCGGGCGGGTTTGGACCGGACCGGCTGTCTTCAAATCACTAGTACCCACTATGCAAGTGGTTTTAACACAGGAAACTTGTTCAACATTTGTTTTTAATTTTATTTTTTTCCACACTATTTGTGTGTGTGTACTAGTAATGTGAGGCTGCTTCGAAATGGACCTGGTCTATTGCTTTATTTTCTTTCAATTCAGTATTTCGAAATTTTTTTTCATTTTCAAAATACATCCTATAAAAGATGAAAGAACCTCTATTACAAATTTGTAATAGATATAGAAAAGATAAATAATTCCAAATAATATAACAAAAAAATGAATACATAATGAAGACACATGAATGTATAGTAAATGAATAAATTAACACGCCTCTTTTATTCCACATACATCAAATAAATTATGTATATATATATAAAATCATCCAATTAAAAGTAAAAAGACAAATCAATCTCTCCTATAACAATAAGTGGAGATAGATGAAAAGAAAAAAATAATCAATACTGTTATATGAATGTCATTTTAAAATGCCAAAAGTGCAGCCAACCCAAAAACAAGCCCGACGCCAGCCGTGACACTGGAGGCGGCCGAGTCTGGGGTGGAGCTGCCAGGTGGAGATGTGGCTGGAGAGGTCGAACCAGGTGTCGATGGGACAGAGGATGATGGTGTAGGCCCACCAGAAGTTGGTGCCGGTGAAGTGGAGGATCCAGAGACTGCATTGATTTGTACTTTCATGCCTCCTGAGCAGTGGCCGGTAATCCCGCAAATGAAGTATCTGGTCCCCACTGCGGAGAGAGTGATGGCGGTGTTGCCATCATTATGCGTGGCGATCGGGTTGGAGCTAGTGCACGAGTCGAAGTTTGCTTGTGTCACCTCGAGCACGTCATGTTGCGATGTGCTGTAGCTAAAGGCTGGAAAAAAAATATAATGTAGCCGTTAGTTCATGAAGCTATGTTTAGATATAACTATTACATTAAAGCTTTCAGCAATCGTGGGGCGTATATTAAAAAAAAAAGATTCAAATTTATAAATGGAACTTTGAATTTACATTACTTCAGAATTGTTCAGAAAAATAACTTACTGAGAACATCGCCGGGGTGGAATGTGTTAGATTCAACCCACTGTGTGAAGTTGGTTTGTAGATCCCATGAGCCACTTGGCGCACCAACGGTGTAGCTTGCGGCCATCGCTAGCTCGGAAATCGCCACCATTGTCGCAAATGCAAGAAAAAATTTCGCCATTTTCGTCATTGTAACAATTAATTGTAAAGGAAGGAGCAAGCAGAGGAGATGATAGATGATTGTTTTGGTGTGAAAAGATGAGCGCTAATTAGACTAACTGGTGATTTGGAGAAGAGTTTGATGTTGTATTTATATTGCATTGCATTGCATAGGTGTAGGTGGTGTTGAGAATAGGTCATGATAAATTGAAATGGAAATAGTAATAACAAATGACTAGGTGTGGTGTGGGGAGTAGTAGTTGGAAATCCAACAAGGCGGCTGGGAAATTGTCAAATTGACCAGACCAAAATGGCTTTGACATATTCTCTTTTCTAAATGATATTACTTCGGACCCGCCATATCAGACGCCGCAGGGCTATGGGCACACAAAATATTACTTCGGACAGAGTTCAACGCATTTAATTAAAATTTTCGAACAATTGTAATTTAATTGCTCTTCTAATCAAGTGAGGAAGTGCCATGCTTTTTAAATTCCTTTATCTGGAGTGCGCAAATTTATTAATGCAAATCAAGTAAGTTAATAATAAATTAACAAAATAGAGCCAGCTAACTAAAAACAACTCAACAATCAAGAGCGAATTTAGGATTTTTATCATGAAAGCAAAAAAAAAATTTATCAAGTTCAAATCTATTAACTAAACGAGTACTAAATAAAAAATAATATTCTAACTTATAATTTAGCATACACTAGAAATAGCCAAAAAGTACTTACAAGATAACATTGGAATCCAATTAGATAACAGAAGGGACCATGTGTTTGATGATCAAAATAAATGGGTTGATACAGAATCTAAGGGCCTATTCGGCTCTGTTACTGTGCGCGTGGGAAAAAAAAATTCAGCTCAACTTCGTGTTTTCTGTCTCACTCGCATAGTAAATGTCAGTTCAAATTGGAGTCCAACCCATTCTCATTCCCGTTCCCACCTGTAAGCCGAACAGGCCCTAAGTGTATAATAGACTTAGGTTGTGAAGAAAGCACTATTCTCAAATATGAATTCAAAAAGTTTTTTTTTTTTTTGAAATTTTGGCAGAAGCTGCCATGAATTCAAGAAGTTGTTGGAGAATAATGCGAGTATGCTGTCTAAAATTGCTTTCTAATGTTCTAATGTTCTAATTCTAATTACTAATCAGAATTTAAAAATTTTATTCTAATTTTAATTTTAAATTTAATCCTAATTATAAATTAGTGTTCCAAAAAGAGCAAATAAATTTCTAAGGGGGTAGAGTTGATCCGGGCCTATAGATCTACATAAAAATTCAAAATTCAGGGAGGAGTTGCCCCTGGCTCTTACGGGTCCTCTTGTCAATAGCATTTGATCTAGTGGCAAAAGATAATATCATCAGTGTAGAAGATCGTGAATTTGAAACCTGATTAAAGATTTTTTTTATAAACAACTAAATGAAAGTTGATAAGCTAAATCTTATCTTTCTGTCTCAACTAAAAAACAATTCAAACAATATAAATTTTAATTTCAAAATATTTATGCTTTGACTGAATCACACACAATTTAAATCTTACTTGTTGTATCCAAACAGTTAATTCAAGTCATTTACTTACTATGGTGTTAAAATTGTAATAAATACCATCGTTTGCCTGTACAATTGTGTCATTATTTTCCTTCATCCAAAAAAAATAGTAAAAAATTCTAACAATCATAAAACTTAGTTTTTTTTTTTTTACAAGATTGTGATATGGAGTTCATATTGAACGGTTTGGATTACCGTTTGAACATAAAAAAAGCCTATCCGATGGTCAACAAATAATGATGCTGATCGATTCTATGTTATGCTACATTATTATAAAATTAAAGTATACTAAAAGCATAGAGCATACAAAGTCAAAATATGGAAATCCATCTATTTAAACGAATACAATTTGAGGGTATGAACCAAAATAAATTGGTAAATGCATATTCTAATTTGGAGTTCTATCTTTATAAGATGCTTGTATTAATAATTTATATATATATAAACCCGAAACCGTTATTGGAGAAAATGAAATCTATAAAGGATTGGATGAAACTTTTTTGTTAGTGAGGCGATTAATTAGGTACAAATTTTATCTAATTATAAACAAGATGAGATATGAATGTTCATATCAAATTATATATGACCATAAGAGACCGGTAGGGGTGAAAACGGAGTGGATAATATCCAATCCGTATTTGATCCGTATTGAAAAAATTAGATATGAATATGAATATCCGATGATATCTAAATATCTATGTGGATATGGTTTTATGTTTACACTATATGATTTAATATGTATTATGAAAAATATGTTATTCATTATTATAATTACATAAATACCATAAACTTTGTTATTTTTTAATATTAGTTATATATTTTTTAATAAATATCTGATTCGATTCGTGTCTGGAAAAATAAAAACGAAAATAGATATGATTTTATCACTATCCGCTCCGTATTCGATCCGTTTTCACCCCTCTTGAGATTGGTTCTAAATTTTGATTCCGACAGTAACTCAAAAGTTAGAATTTGAATTTGGACCATCCGATAAACTTTGACACGAATTTTAAAGAAAGAAACTCCGTAAATTTTAATTAGAACCAAATTTTATTCGAATTTTCAAATTCAAATATCCGGATCCGACCTGCCCTTGATTGGAACCGTTTGACAGCTAAGCGGAGATTTTCGTACAGGTTCGAAATATGTGAATCCGACAACAGTGGAACCGTTTGACAGCTAAGTGGTACTGTTCCACATGTCAGAGGCGCTTATGCCATGTGGGATTAGTGGTAGAAAGTCGTAGATACAAACAGTACAGCTACTCTTTCTATCGACTGGCTTCCGGCATTCGGTAGAGATTTTGTTTTCTTGTCCTCTTTTCTAAACTTTTTTATTAGAAAAAATAACTCAGTTCAAAGATCGGAGAGGGAGGAGAGAGAGAGAGAGAGTGCATCCATCCGAAAGAGGTAACTTTCAATTTCTTCCAAAAGGTCTAACCTTCGGTTAGGTTTATCTTAAATTTTAGTAGATTATCGTGTGTATTTTTTTTATTTGTTTTCCTTTTTTTTCTTTTCTGCTTAATGGAATCCTAGTGTTCTTACCTGAAGCAAAATCTTTACCACTTCATATCTAAGCACATTTTTCTTTTCTCATTTAGTTCCGAATATGATTTTGCTGTGTTAAGTGCTCGAGTAATATAAGGTTCACAGGTTCCCTTGGGTTAGTATATCTTTGACCAGATTATAGTAGAGGCAGTTGAGATTATGGTTAGAGTTGTAACTGTTTGATTAGATGTTGGTTGTAACAGATTCGGTTAGATTAGCAACAAGAGTTAGTTGATGTAATCCAGGATTTAGGATTGTAACTCTCTATATAAAGAGACAGAGACAAACTTGTAAGATACATCAAGGAAATACAATTCCAATCCATTTCTCTCTTTCTTCTATTAACCTTTAGATTAGATTTGAGAAATCGACTGAAAATTTATTGTTAAGATCTTCTTTTCCGTCCGATTAGTTTGACTTTCGAATCATTAATTTCTTTTAGGGAGGTAGGAGAAGGGGGCAGAATGGGGAGGGTTAGCTTAACTACGGTTCAATTTAAATAAAATTAAGGTGGCTTTAGACTTTCTTAAATGAAATTTTTAGCTTTGGTTAGAACAAGCCTCATTCCAACCAAAAGGCCAAATAACCGAGTCTCTCCACTACTTTTAATTTGCAATGCTTCTGTTTAAACTTATAACCAAATAAACAGGGAAATAGTTTGGCATTGCTACCTTTGTTGGAATTTGAACCCCTTTTTTTACATTTATTCCCAATGAAGAATAAAGTTTCCATTAAAAGTGTCAGACAATGGACCTGTTCTCAAGTTATGCTAATTGATTTAGATTTCAGCTACCCTTTCTGTGAATGGCCTTTAAAATTGTAGGAGCTTCAAAATTTGTTCCCTTAAATATATGTAAAATACCTGTTTTTGGTCTCCTCTATTTAATCCAACTCCGGTTAATAAATTTGCATCTATAAAATATGCTGTTTGAATTATAGTTTAGTGCCTTAGTTCTTTAGTTTTGTTATTAAGACCCTGAAGTTGTTCAAGAAAAAGATATTAAAAACCTGAATTGACAAATGGCTTAGTAGCTTAAGTGGTGAGGCGCTAGAATGGCCTCCATGAGTTCCTGGGTCAAATCCCCTTGGACACAAATATGGCGTGTGAGCCTTCTTCATTTTATTCTAGAAAAAAAAAGGAATTGAGCTGTCAAAATGAAAATTTCATTAAACCCTAGTAATTGCTTTTCTCAGGCGAAAAAGCCATCTGTGGTGCATGTAATAGCAGAAAGTTTAGTTGAAATTGGTTGCACTCTAGTTGATATTTGTTTGATTGGTTTATTTTTGCTTGTGTGATGCTTGTATTCAGGGTTTTGATATCGAAAACATGCATGGATTTGGAGAAACTTTTCCCTTGCTGCCAGGAAGCCCTGTTTCTCTCTCTGATGAGGTGGGACCTATTCCCCGGCTTGGTGGGCCCCACACCACCAGTCCTTCTCGTCAAAAGACCATCAAAACAAAACCACGCGGCCTTGATGAAGAAACAAATGTTTTAACTACTGCCAACAAAATCCTAATTTCTGAAATCCAGCTGGATGAGTCAGTCTGGGGCCACCTACCAGATGACCTACAGATTGAAATACTGGCGCGGGTTCCACCTTTCCTACTCTTCAGGCTTCGACCAGTTTGTAAGCGATGGAACTCAATTTTGAACGACTCAGGCTTTATTTCAACTCATTCCAGAGTTCCTGTCCATGGACCCTGCCTCCTTACCTTTTCGCGAAACCCTAGTTCACAACTCTCCATATTGAGCATGCCTTTGAAAACTTGGTTCAAGATACCTTTCGGGTTCTTACCTGACTGGGTCTTCTGGCTTGTTGGATCATCAGGTGGTTTGGTTTGCTTCACTGGTTTTGATGGATTGACCTTCAAAACTCTTATTTGCAACCCGCTAACCCAGACCTGGCAGGTCCTTCCCAGCATGCACCACAATCAGCAGAGGCAGCTGATTCTGGTAAAAAGCAACTCTGGCACTGATTATAAGGTTATCGCAGCCAGTGAGATTTCTGGGGACAGCAAAACTATACCAACAGAGGTTTATGACTCAAGAACCGATACCTGGTCGTTACATGATACAATGCCAGCTGTCAGCCTGTGCTCCTCCAAAATGGCATTTTGTGACTCCAGGTTGTACTTGGAAACCTTAAACCCAATAGGGTTGATGGTGTACCAGGTTGATACAGGCAGGTGGGATTACATACCTGTAAAATTCCCTAGATCTCTACTGGATGGATACTTAGTCTCAGGGGCAAAAAAGAGATTATTTTTGGTAGGTCGAGTTGGAATTTATAGCACCTTGCAAAGCATGAGGGTATGGGAGCTTGACCATGGCAAGAGTATCTGGACAGAAATTACTAGAATGCCACCGAGGTATTTCAGGTCTCTTTTGAGGCTCTCGGCTGAGAGATTTGAGTGTTTTGGTCAGGATAATTTAATTTGTTTTACTTCTTGGAATCAAGGAAAGGGATTATTATATGATGTGGAGAAAAAATCGTGGTCATGGATTATGGGTCCGGCAGTTCAGTTGTGTAACAGTCAGGTGTGCTTTTATGAGCCAAGATTTGATACCTTGGTTTAAGAGGTGTGGAACTAGGTCTCTGCCAAAATTTAACTTTGAGATCAAGTTGTCAGTAAAAATGGAGTTTAGTGGAGCAGCTCTCTAAATGGTGTAACACTTTTTACAAGAGAGAGTATAATTTCTTGTGGAATTTAGGGATGTTCCTGGGGTGGGAAATTGTCAGCTGAACTTTAGTACTTTTGTGGCTTGTGTGGATGAAAAAGTTACATTTGCGGCCATATTTTCCTTATGGTTTCAAACAATAGATGGAGTTGATTTTGTAAGATGTTCCAATGGGACAGCAAGAAGATTAGGCTTTTAGCTGACAATTTGTAAATGAGATGGTTTAAAATCCTAGTGAGTTGGAAAACTGATGAGAAATTGTTATTCTTTATGTATGCCAAATTGGAAGAATACTGGCACGAGTTTTCATTTGATGAAGGAAAGGTCGAGACAAGAAATATTTATTCCAGACTAGGCAGAAAAAGGTCAAAATATGGGGGATTAATTGATTGATGTTTCTGGATTTTGTAATGTTTTATTGTTGTCCTGCACAGGATTAAAGTTTTGAAAAATTCATTTAGATTTTTGAAATTTTACCTTTTTGCAGTTGTTTTCAATGCTGCTGCTTCATTATTCATGCAAAGTTATGATACCATTGACATTCTGTGTGGTTAATTATCATAACAAGTGAAACTTCTCTCGTCAAGTTTGCTAAATACCAGTATCATTCCATAGGAAATGTGTACAATTTCTTGACTAGTTCAGTGTAATATTAAATTTTACAAATTTTTCTTGCACATCCCATCAGATGCTCACTTTCACTGCCATTCCTACATAACAATCTCTCTGGTTAAATTTGGATGGTTCAGATGGGTTCAGGAATCCACCAGTGCAATAAATAGATCTGGACTGTTCTTTTAACCTGGCACGAATCTCAAAATGGATCTCTTATAGTTTCTATAAGCACCGGATTGAGTTTGGTCCGGCTGGGAATAATCTAGGCCGTCCGTTTATTATTGCACCCCTCCAATACCTGAGGGGACACGCACTCGTGAAGAATTCACATCCAGTGAAAAGGTAATCAATCAGATTCATACTGTGCCAATGATGCTTACACTAACCATTTTTCTTATTATTATAACAGTATTACAGAGCATGAAACAGAAGTTGAAAAAAAAAAAAACTAAAAGCTACCTTTTTAATAAAAAAAATATATATATGTTAAGCAATAATGAAAGTTCAGTTATTTTTTGGTGGATGGTGCATGGGCTTAAAATAATCTGAAGTGAAAGGATCTTTTCCTGAAAAATAGGAATCATGAGCTCTAGTTCCTAATTCATTTTCTGAAATCAATCCTCTCCTTCCCCATTGGTTCATAGATTTTCTTAAACTCCATTTTGATTTTAAGCAATGCCTTTCTTGCTCTTTGCTGATTTTCTTGCTCTTTTCTGTTCCAGAGAGATTCTGTTATCAAGATTAAAATATAAAGATTATTTACAGAGGGAATTTTCATACTTAATTGTTCTAATGAAAATACATACTTGGACAGAAAAATCATACACTGCTAATTGTTTTCTCACCAAATCCAAAATAAAAAAACTGTTACCTGAACCATTCTGATTTGATCTTTCAAGAAACAATATATAAATATGCATTACAAATAAGAAGATTAGCAGTTCAATTCTACATTGATTTAATTGTTACCTGTTCTATTGAAGGTACCTTTTTACCATTGGCGATTTGCAATGTTTCTGCAGAAAATGAAATTATGAAAAATGTAACATAATGTGATTCAAAATGAAAATAAAAGAGAAATGGATGATGAATAATCAAGGAACTAGATATATAGGTACCTCCATGAGCAAGCTTGACGTTGTGTTGTATAGCAAAAGAGAGAAAAACAAAAGCTAATAGTAGTAACTGTTTCATTACTACCAACTGAGCTGATATAAGAGGCTGTCTTTTCAGGCAGTAAAGAACAAAAAAGCAGAGGGCGTTACAGAGTTATGGTTTTTATAAGCTAGGTTAATTGAACCATGTCAAAGTAGGTCAAACCTAGGTTTCCACCATAGTAATTTGGGGTGCTTGGTTCCCTCTTTTAAATGTGATTTCTTCCTATTTCATTGCTATTTTATTTTATTATTATGTTTGATGAAAATGGTAATTAAGGGAATGGATATAGTAATCTGTGATTGTCTTGCCATTACGATTCCATAATTCAAAGTCATCGATGGAAATCACTCCTTTTTGGAAATAATTTTTTTTTTGAAAATAAAAGCTATTTACTGAAAAAAAATTAATTCTGGCAATCTATACTAAATCAAAGACTGTAATTATATATTTCCTGGAATGTTGAAAGCGATAGTTATTTAAAACCAAACATGGTAACAATACGTTACCATAAATAGTATTCCTTAGTATTAATTTCCTCGAATTCTAATATTCTGCGGAATAATCTATAACGTGAACCAAACGCTATTAACTTAAGCAACACAAGTTGTACCCGAGGGTAATGAAGATCCGTAAGAATAGCAAAAACTAATTAAAATTAGGCAGGTAAAAGAGTGATTGAAGAAGTAATGAAGATCAAAGTACCCGAGGGTGTACAGGAAGCTGAATACTATCACATGAACTCAAGATCAACAGTGAGGCTATGGTGCTATGCATAGCACGGATGGCTAGTGTACTACGGCTCAATATGGTACTTTTTAAAATCCTAACGGTCGATCCGACCGTTCAATGTGATAACCATATGAATATGTACTTGCAAACTAAATTTTATATTTTTTTGAATTTTTTTACTATTTTTTCAGATAGGTAGAATTTTGATGGTCCAGAATTTTCAAAAAACACTGATTTTTCTACCTATCTAAAAAAATAGTAAAAAAATTCGAAAAAATATAAAATTTAGTTTGCAAGTACATATTCATATGGATATCACATTGAACGGTCGGATCGACCGTTAGAATTTTAAAAAGTACCATATTGAGCCGTAGTACACTAGCCATTGGTGCTGTGCATAGCACCATAGCCTCACTCAAATAAGTTTATTATTAAATCTAAAATTTTAATTCTAATGAAATAAAAAGTATTGTCATGTCACAAAAAAAGTTGTAACTTGCATGAGGAGGGATCGGATTACACCCTTTTTTTTGATACATTTTGACACCTACCATTTTCAAAGTCCAAATAGTCGATCCAAACCGTTCAACATGATGGATATATTAAAATGTGCTTGGAGATCAAATTTTACATTTTTTTTGAATCTTTTTACTATTTATTGCAATGGTTACAAAATCATTGTTTTCAGACCATTGAAAAACAGTGATTTTGTACCCATCTTAATAAATAGTAAAAAAATTAAAAAAAAATGTAAAATTTGATCTCCAAACACATTTTAATATGGTGATCATGTTGAATGGTTCGGATCAACTGTTTGGATTTTCAAATCGCAAAATTAACCTATAAAAAAATAATGTCAAGATGTATAAAAAAAAAAGGTGTAATTGGATCCTTCCTCAACTTGCATATGTATTTATTTTAAAAAGAAAGGAAAAGGGAGTTTCCAAATTTATCCTTTGTCAATTTTGAATACCGGTATTTTTTTGTTCCAAGAAGGATTATTTAATTGTCTTGGACTATACATTTGTACTAGGGATGAGGAAAAGTTATATAGTGATCCAGGAGCAGCTTATTTAAATGGATTTGAGGTTCTGTTGAGAGGAGCAAAAGGATTTGGACTTTGTGTAAGAAGGAAGCAAGTGTTCCACACACAGAATTTTTTATTTATGGAAATTCATATAAAATAATATATGATATCAAAATGAGTACAGTAGGTTTAGATGTTATAGACAAAATTTTGATTCAAATCTATTAAAGTCATCACACACCACTAACAATACTTAATTTGGCCACATAGGATCCAATAATTTTATTTGAATTGCAATCAATCTGTGAGTGGTCACTTATTGGTCATGGATTTTGCCAACCCACAAAAAAGGCCTATGGTATTTTGTGATACTTGTTTGAATTAGGATTGAGCGCCAATGATTAAGTTTCTTAAGAAAATGTATTGTTGTTTACAATTTTATTTATCTTTTACTTTTATCTCATCTCTTATTAAACATGTAAATGTCATGATATGCTAACGGTTATGATTAAAAAATAAAATTTTAGTCAACCGATTAAATAGTCTGTCTATTTTTTTTTTATTCAATGCATCTTTTTTTATGTTTTTTTTATGTGTAGAAGTCTAAATTTATTTAAACACGTATTCGTCGATGCCTCTCCAACGCCTCTATCTCACAAAATCTACACTTCCTCCTTTTTTCTTTTTTTTTTTTTGAAAACTTTCCTAAACCTCCTTATGTGATTGTTAGATACTCAATTTTCTGATTGGTCCTGATTTATTTCTATTTTTTAATTATCAACTAAGAAAATTTTGAATTGATTGATAATTGATTGGTCATATCTTTATTTCTTTCCGATCTATTTTAATATTATTTATGAATATTGTTGAATAATTTTTTATTTTTTTTATAAAAATATGTTATTTATTAAGAAATTTTTTTAATTTTTTTTATAATATGTGCCGTTATAACGTACAGCACAATACTAAGTTTATACGTTATATATATATGTGTGTGCATTGTGTTTTCCTAGTTGACTCATTATCCAGAGCGTGTATAACATTTGAAAAAAAAAAAAGGATAAGTGCCAAAGGATTTAAAAAAAAAAAAATTTAGAGCTGAATTATCAGCATCATTATTTTTATTATCAACTATTTTGATTGATCAATATTTTTTTGACTATTTAATACTTTAAAAATTGTAATATTTTATTTTAAAAAAACGCACACAAGTGACACAACTCATAAGAGCTAATTATGTACATGTGAATTTTATAGTATGACTTAAATTGTGAAGCTTTAATTTTATTTTATTTTCAAGGAGAAATTTGAAGTAAAAAGAGCGCCACACAAACACAAGGCATTCATGCAATTGGTGAAACAAATCTGCGCCTTAAATAAACAATTTATTTATTTACTTTTTTATTGCTGTTAATTTCTAGAATTTGAGAACACGAGAGCGGACACTATTATCAATCATAGGCTAGGTTATGGCTTCTAAGTTCTAAATGACAGATTCTTATTATCCAAGGAATTAACTAACTTAATCAACAATTTAACCAAAATAACCTCCAACTTTGTAGCACAAATTTTCAGATAATAAGAATATTTTCCCATATCATGGATTATGAAGCCAAAAGTTAGATTATTGAACTTAGAGCATCTGAATCTCAGCAATTCAAATGAGTTTCTAAATAGCTGTTAACTACTTTTTAGAAATAAAGGTCTCTAAAATTTCTAATTTTCACATCCTGAAATTAAGTTTAGAGTTTCTATTAAGCCACGTCAATAATAAATTAAAAAGGAGAAATAATTTGAGCCAATTATTTGGCCAGCGTGGAGTTTATAAACAGTTTCTTAATAATAAACTTTCCTGTATAGTTTATAAATAATAAACTCTCCCACATTCCTGAAATTGGATTAAAAACTGCCACATCAGATTAGAAATTCTCATAATACCAGAGATGTAGATGCTCTTACAAGCCAAGAATTTCTACTTAATGTTGCATAATTGAGGTTAAACGATGCAAAAAAAAAATTATTCATTAGCAATTAGTTGTTGATAATTATAGCATAATAAATATATATAGAATTAATACTATGGAAGAGATACCATGTGAGTGATATTGCAATTGTAATTTTCTGAGTTTTTGTCATAGTTGTTCTTGTAATACTTGTAATTTGCTTTATAGTTTATTAGTATCGTGCATGTGCGTTGCAACGAGAACATATTATAAGAGACAAAAAAAAATTAATACAAAATGACATATTTTTATAAAAAAAACAGACCAATGAAAAAAATATAATTATTCAACAATAATTATGAACGATATTAAAATAGATTGGTTCTGAATTCAAATTATAAATAAAACGTCAATTAGTATAATAAAATTTAATAAACAAATTAGTGTTGACTTAATACAAATTGAAGATATCATAATAATAGCTATATTATACACTTTGTATATGTCAAAGAGAAAGCAAATATTCAATTACTACAATTAAAAATATATAATAAAATTACAAATGTTAAATTAATATGGTTCACACTTTATTCCTAAGACCTCCCGATAAATTATATTTTTGGTATACACTTCTGGAGTATCAGTTTCCTCTTTCCATTTCAACATGAATTTTGTTGTACGTTTTAATATCTAATTGAATGATACACAAAATGGAAAAAAAAAATGAAAAGAAATGAAGATGAGATCAATTATTTTACAGTAGTGAAGATGGAAAGAAACGAAAAAATGAAAAGAAATGAAACAATATTAAAATTGTATCTTCAGATCGATCGAGTAGTGAAGATGAGATAATTAAGTATCTTTTTGTGTCTTTATTTCAAAAATTAATTGAATTAAGTATTTTTTTTTATTAATTTCTATCAGAGTTAGTTGTACCAACAGTATTAATAATAAATTAATTATAATTTTTTTCATTTATGCACAAACAATCGTTTTAATATCCTCTTGAAATGCGCAAGCAAGTTATTCACTGTCTTTCCTTAAATGATATAAAAATGAAAAAAAAATGAAAACATAACCAATCAATTATTAATTAATACAAAAAAAATATTAAATGATATTTTAAAAATAGAAAGAAAGCATGACCAATCAGAAAATCGAGTATCTGACAATCAAATAAGAGGGTTTAAGACAGTTCTCGAAAAAAATGGGGAAAAGGAGGAAGTGTAGATTTTGTGAGATAGAAAGCGCTGAGGAGGCGTCAGCGAGTACGTGTCTAAATAAATTTAGACTTCTACACGTAAAAAAAATCAAAAAGATGTATAGAATAAAAAAAATTAGATATCTATTTGATTGGAGGGCTAATATTCAATCAAAAATATCATCTTTTAATCACAGTTATTGGCGAATTAGAACATCTACGTATTTAATTTAAAAATGGAGATATCCAAAATTTTCTCTAATGAAAATAGATAAATGGAAACAAAAAGACATCGTCGGTGATTAGAGTGTCAATAATTTTTTTTACCTAATTACCCAATCCAACCATATTTGATAGAGGATATAGATACAAAAAAAAAAAAAAATTAACAACGATAGGAAAGTATCCTGCCAAAACTGATAAAAGGAAAGTTAAATAAAGAGTTGTTTGTTTTTCTATAAACAATAAAATAACATATAATTAAAAAATCATATATGATTATTTTTAAAATAGGACTATATTGTTTTTTTTGTAATAATATTTTACAATATTATGTACATTTTACAATTTAAAATATTTGCTATTTATTTAACTATATAAATTATTATTTTATTTTATTTGGTAATTTTATATGTCTACCACTTGTTGACTAACAAAATAAAAATACAACGGCAATAACATTAATTCTCTACTCTTGGCTGATTCGGATATGAATATTAAAAAGGAATAAATAAAAATCGGAAGAGGAGAACATATATTTAAAAATCGAAAAAAACCCATGAATTATGGCGTCCGTCTCAGACGGTATAGTTTATGGAGTCTAGGGGTGACCACGAGCTAGTTCGGTCCGAGCTAGGTTCTAGTTCAGCTTGTTAATTATGGACCGAGTTACAGCCGAGCGAGCTGGACCTAAGGCATCTGAGCTAAAACCTCAGCTTGAAATCTGACAAGCCAGCTCGAGTAAGCTCGCGAGCTGATGAGCTGGCTCGCTGGATTTGGCTGGATCTTATTTTAAGAAGAAAATAAATTTAATAAACTTTTTGGATCGAGCTGGACCGAGCTACACAGGATAAAATACACACAAAATCATACAAGTTTACAAATTGATGCCTAACCGAGCTAGCTGGCGAGCGAGCTAGGCCCTAGCTTGAACTCGTTAATCTGGACCAAGCTAGTGGCGAGTTGACTTGTTAAAAGCTCGGTCTAGTAACGAACGAGCTGTTAACAAGTGAGTCAGGTGCGAGTCACGATCGAGCCACGAGCTAAAAGTTTTTTTGCCACCCCTAATGAAGTCCATATAAAAAAAAAATTGACGCCATAATTATGGAGTCTGCTCCAGGTGGATGAATTCAGATCCTCCCCGTACCGTAATAGAGAATCTTTTAGAATTAGTGATTCTAGAACGTTCTTTTTTAATTGGCAAGAATCTCAAACCGTAAAGTGAGAGGAATCTTTTAATGTACTTGGGAGATATTTTTCCTGAATGGATGCCATGAAGCTGTCTGAGAATAAATCTCAAACCGTAAAATGAGAGGAATCTTTTAATGTACCTGGGAGATATTTTTTCTGAATGGATGCCATAGTTTGTAGTCTAGACTCAGACTCTATAGTTTAGAGCATCCACCCAAAGAATTAAAAAATAAAAATAAAAACACATCAACTCCTCTGTGAAACGAATCGAACTCAGGTGTTTTTTCCGAAAGAAAAGTAGGAACCTGCTTTTCCGGATCTGACTATTCAAATTTTTTCATTTGCATATCTCAATAAAAAAACTTTTTCATGCACAAATCTCGACGAACTTAAATAGGTGAATCTAGAAAAGTAGCAAAGTCGGACTCCTGTGAAACTGTCTCCATCAAACGAGGCCTCTATATCTTTTATCAATTTATCTTGACACAATACCAACACTGTACCGGTACGAATCAATAAGAAACAGAAGTCAGGTTATGCTAGTATTAGAGGTAAAACTAGGGCTGCAAACGAACCGAACCGAACCGAACCGAACCGAACCGAACTTATTTTCAGTTTGAGTTTGGTTTGAATTAATTTCGAACTAAGTTTTGGTTTGATTTAATTTCGAACGAACTCCATTTCGAATCGAATTTTTTACGAACTCAATTTCGAATATTTACGAACTTTGTTACGACTTACGAGTTATGACTTATGACTGGGCCATAGTTCGAAATTACAGCACTTCAATAAAAACTCAAGCATTCTGAATTCTAATTACACAGTACACCAAAGTTTATATCAAAGTTCATTACAAATACCAAAATTTATATCAAACACCAAAGTTTAGTACAATCACAGTATCCAAAGTCTTTCAAATAGTCAACAAGAGCAACATCACCAAAGTTTTCTAATATCCAAAGTATTCAAAGTACAACAATTTAAGTTAGAAGTGAGAGCAATTATGGACTGGGAGCAGAAATCAACGGCTCACGTTTGAGTTAATTTCGAACTAAGTTTAGTTTGAATTAATTTCGAACGAACTCAATTTGGAATCGAATTTTTTACGAACTTTTTCAAATCAAACTCGAATCGAATTACGAACTACGAATTGCAGCCCTAGGTAAAACAATCTACTTGAATAAAAATACTGTAACTCTTAGAATAGGAATAAATCTTTGTCTGTTTGGAATTATGTCTCTAAAAATATCTTAAGAATAGGAATAAAAATTGTTAGATGATCATCAGCACCAGCCGATTCCTCTGCTGATTTCTTGTTATTTTTTAAATTTGAGATTGATTTGCTTATTCTAATTAATCTATTAAGGCAAAAATCATAAATCTATTCTAAATGCAAATGCTTAGTGGATTTATATTCAGCTCTCCAAACTCCATTAATTATTCTCTTTTAAGACAACAGCATAATATATACAAATGATGAGCATAAGAATACACGCAGCTGACTGTGTGACTTGTTATTCCTTTTAATGCTGATAAAAATACCTAGGGGCTTGATGTCAGAAATATAATAAATATAATAACACTAATAGATGTATAACAGTTGAAGAATATGAGAAAGGTGCACACAAAAATTTCAACTCTCCGTGGTCCATTATTCATATAATCAAACTCCCATCTTTTAATAAATATTACTTTCTTAAAATAAAAAGTACTATTATTGCTATATCGACTTCGACCTTGTAGTTGCACTGGCTGCAGAGAAATCCCAATGTAATTTGAATTATATCAACTAATTATCAGTACGAGATAAAATTAGAGTGGCCAAGATCCTAATTAAAATAGAACAGTAAATATCACCGAAGCATCCTGAGAAATAAGACAATGCATTATTAATGGCTAAATAGTACCAATTACCTAATAAAACCCCTTTATTCACTTAACCAACTATTAAATCCACAAAACTCAAATGAGAAAAATTAAAAACACTGACAAACCCCAAAATAAACACATAAATGAACCTGCGCGCCCATACACTGCACACATCATTAGTAAGAATGTAAGATAGACATTCTCTCTGCACTTTTTATCTTCTAGTCAAGTATTTCTACTCTATAACATAAACACACAACCCACACCCATAAATCAACAACTAAAATCTGCAAGAAGTACCGAGCCTTGGTCCCTGACACACGGGCCCCACACTCTTCTTCTCTCTCAAAGTTTCCATAGCTAACTCGTTGAATTTCTCAATAAAGGAAGACCACTCATCCTTCCCCATATCACCTAACCGCACAAAACACTCGCTGGGAGGAAAACTCTCATCTGCACTCCTATTTACCCCACTAGGGTTAGGGTTTGGGGGCATTTTTTCAACAAGGCGCACTCCACTAAGTGACTTGGAAAGGTTTGACACATTAGACTGAAGTCTGTATGAATTTCGAACGAACTTGGCCTGTTTGCAATTCACTTCTTCAACCTCATCTTCCTCCTCCTCCCCCTCTTTGAAGCTCTCTTCTAATTTGGCAAGTGGGTTCTTCAACCTGGGACCTGATAACCTGAACCCACCATTTTCATTTATATCCATCTGGAACTGAAAGTCAACAGGCTCTTCATCATCTGTATCACTCTCCTCTAGGAAAGCATTTTGTTCTGAAATTGCCCCTCTCACCCCCATGCAGATCAACTCCAATTCGCTAGGCTCCTCCTCCAACCCTTTAGATTCCCGACTCATCATGGCCCCGATTTGTGACAGACTAAACCCTAATTCAGCTGAAATCTTGAGAAAATTGGTACAGAGCAGCAAAACCCTAAGACATGCCTCCCTGATCATTGGTATCTCCTTTCGCAACAGTTTGCAATCCTTTTCAGGGTCAAGATTGGAAATATAATCTAACTCCTCTTCAGAGAAAGCCACAGAGGCTTGAGGCCAATGGATCCACTCGAAGTAAGGGTCCTCGAGGTTTTCTGGTAGGCACAAGCCATGGTCAATTGGTAATAGTTCAGTATTACCAACAAAATTGCCAACCCCACTACAAGTATTCCGTACCAGAACATTGCCTCCATGTCGATCAGTATTGAAAATTCTAACATCTAGTATGCCAATGCGGTGTACTGCTGATATAGGAAATCTGGACGTGCCATGGTCACTTGCATCATAATCATGTGGCACAAACTGTTGCAATGAAGCAATCTTGCTAATACCAGCATCCCCAATGGCATTGGAATTATTATCTCCATTCAAATGGAAAATAGGGTGTGTGATCTTGACTAGTGCTGTGGGAGGTACATTAGCAAACTTCTCATGGTCTAACAGGTATGCTGCTACCTCACGGAAACCTGTTTCGCCGACTCGTACTGACCGCTTCAAACCCGGTTCACCCAAGGTTTTCCCAACAAAGCCCTTAGGGTTGTTCGGAGCAAAGGGTTCTTCATCGGTTGGTTTCACAATGGCCAGATTCTCACCGTTTATGCCTCTAAAGTAGTATGACCCACCTAGACCACTGTTGATTGGTACTGGGTCAACTCCTGATTTAATAGCATGTATCACATCCTGCACTAGTTGCACTACCTTAGCAGGCTGGCCTGATGAAAAGCCCAGTATCTCCACCAGGCGTGAGCCATCATTGCCATTCCTGACAGCTGTTGCGTCATAATCTGTACAAGCACAACTAGGGTTCAGGCACGGGGTCGAACAGCTCCGATGCATAGGGTTCCGCATCAGAAGTAAAGGTGACTTGCCTCGTACAGATGTTAGGTCATGTTCTAAGATATTATCACCAAAGGAGAGAGAAACATCATTGGTTGGTACATTAAATGCAACCTGAAGCCGTCTCTTAACAGTTTGTGCATTGTCACCTCTCTCTAAGTCCATGGCCATGACGCATCCAGTTTCAGTCTGGACAAAGACCCTCCTCCTACCAACTGGCGCCCTCCTGTTGGAGGTGTTGGTATTAGTGCTTTCTCCATTTATGGGGTTCCCTATGGGTCTCTCGGCCTTCAAGAAACTGCGGAAGTTGAAGGACATGGGGCTAAGAGAGGGATCTAAAAGAGTAAAAGAGGGAGAGAGAGGAATGGCTTCTTTCTCTTCTTCCAACGCACACCAAACTGGAAAAGTGACGTGGTTAAAAAGAGAAAGTCTGCCCAACAAATCATGTCATGGCATGAATCTCACATTAGGTAGAGAGAGAGAGAGAGAGAGAGAGATGAGAGAGAACATAGCGAAGCTCCTGTCTCTCTCAGACAATTATATATCTAAGTCATGGTATCTCGCAAGAGCATAACCTAAGAATTAAAACAAATAAATAAAGTGTTAATAGAAGAAAGTTGAGACAGTGAAAAGAGAAGCTCAGAAAGAAAAGTATAGCTTAGTATAAAGAACTTCCCTTCAACCCAATTTAGATTTCATTTTTAATTGAGAACTGTAAGAAAAGAAAAAGACTTCACAGAAAAAACTTCATAACGTTCGATGTCAGGTGACAAGTATGCTACCAGTTATATTCCCATGAATAGACCTAGAGATATATTTTACTTAGTAATTCAAAAATCTAAAATTAAGGTTCCACAACATGAATCTCGACACCTTCAAAACTAGGAATATTGCATTCTTTGTCCATGATACAAAGAAAAACTGGAATCGCAATCAAAGAATGCAACTCTGAGTTGTATTCTCCAACCAGTATTAAGTAAAACAATAAAAGGGACACAATTTGCGATTTATGCAAAAAGAAGAATATGCACTAGGAAACATCCCATTGACGAAAAAGAACAGGTAACAAGTCAAAACATGAGAAAACCCTTTCATCTTTTGTCCCACATACAGTTTTATATAGTAATGTACAGTTTAATGATGCAACTTGTAAGAGAACAAGTGTATATCCAACAAAACTTGACACACCAGACATGTAGAAACTAATATTACTAGTGTAGTATGGTGAATAGTGCTGATCCAATTAATATTGCGGAGTAAGAAAACTCAAGCAGAAAAACAGGGCATGAAAAGATATGTAGTGAGGCATGCTAGTTCTCTACTCCTCTTTCTTCTTCTACTACTTCTGTTGGGATGAACTCAGCGACTTTTAAGCATATAATTGCAGTCTTTGTCTCGGACCCAACTTTTCCATTTTATTTTCCTTAAACACAATCTCTAGCTGCATTCATATACACACACACACACATATGGATCGGGAAGAATGGTTGCAAACCTCTCCTTT
The DNA here is from genome assembly GCA_025461125.1 of Carex kokanica. NCBI lineage: Eukaryota > Viridiplantae > Streptophyta > Magnoliopsida > Poales > Cyperaceae > Carex > Carex kokanica. The sequence continues at coordinate 79,317 of JAJGRX010000989.1, read as the reverse complement.
TCTACACCTTTAACATTGATCACAATCTTACCAGTTTTAAATTTTTTCAGATTCTTGTTCTGAAATCCAACGTTTGGACTTTCAAAACACCAAAGAAAAAATAATTTGTCCTAAACAATTTAATATAAAGTTGCATGACATTAAGAGCGTACTAGTACCAGAATGTACTGGTGTCAAGTGAAAACCCACATGCAGTATGCGAATTCTTGTTGTTGTTTTGCAATTTTTTTTCTTAATTAATGATACTTATCACTGTAAATCGATGCATTGAGTTGATTTTTAAAGGTTAACCTTTTTTCTTTTGCATGACATCCAGTCTTTAAGAAGAAAAAATAGTGATAATTGGACATTTGTTAAGGAAAGTAGCATCTGTCGACATCTTTCTGTTTTTTTTTTCCTTTTTGTTTTCTTTTCTCCCATTGATAGCTTATAACTTCAAAATATTTCCCCAATCCTTAGAATACATAAATTATATTTTGTTCTACTCCTCCAAATATCAATCAGTTTTGGTAAAATATACATAATGGAAGAGTTGTCACAAATTCTATTGTAGATAATAATTACTGCGAGATACTGGGAACATATAGCCTAACTCAACTTATTTGTAAATAACTAAATATGCACACTTGCTGTGAGATACATGAACAAAATTGATTCACAGCCTATAAGTTCTAGCAAAATTAACTTGGAAAATAAATATGGCAATGTAAGCATGAAAAAACAACAGAATTTGAGAACATATTTGAAACGTTAAGCCTATCAATAGGAAGGAAAAATAAAAGACAAATTTAAAATATTAACCATAGTTTCCTTAACAGATTATCCCTAATTTGTCTTCTCAAAGCCTAACAAATGTACAGATCAACCTTCTTAAATCAACTAGATTGACCCTGACCGTATCGTAAATTAAGAAAAAACTTAAATTTGCAAAACAACAACGAGAGTTTGCATTGAGCCTTCAACGCACCTCTAACAGGTAACCTATAAATTGGATAAAATCGAATGACGCAACATAAACAATTGCAATTCAATAAACCCTAATTCTTAAGAGAAATCAAACAATCTATTATTCTTGCCAATAAACAAACTCACTTGAGAAAGAGAACGATTCGACTGAGAAAAGGCTGATTGTCCCCTTCAACCGTCAAAGGATGTAGTCTCTCTCTCCTCTCTCTCTCTCTCTCAGTTTCCCTGGGTTGAGTACTAGATGAAGGAGAAGAGGAGACTTATATTAAGAGGATCAACATTAGAGCACCTGTATCAGGAATAAGAGCAGCTAACTTGTGGGACCAACTGTCAGTTATAAAAGAGTCGCCTCAAGATTCAACGAGTCCATATCCTCTGAGGTAACAGAATATTTCTGTTTAGATCCGGGCCAATCCGACCGGAGGTGAAACGCACGGAGCCCCTTAATATTTATGCCGCTTCTGATCGGACGGTTCGAATCCAAACAGAAATATTCTGTTACCTCAGGTGATACGATTCAAGGCAATGAATTGTGGTTGTCTATAACAAGAAAGGGATAACGATGTCTGTATCTGCTGTTGTGGACTGGACGCCAAACAAAACTAAAAAGGAGAGCCATCTATGTAATCCAGTTAAGTCCGTTTGATCTGAAACGGACGGACATAGTCCATTTAATTGACGTTATTATATATAAAGGTTTTAAATCTGATCAGTACCGTAGAATAGCCCCAAATCACTCTTGATAGTCCAATCCAACCTATCAGCAGCCTTCCATTTTATTTTGTCTGAATTCGAGCTGTTTGGTATGCTCTTATTTGGTACGACACTTGACTAACAGAATCATATCCTCTCAGTACTACAGAATTACTGTTCTGTAGTGTAATTGAATCCGTACCGTTCTTTTAACTTTGCACGAATCTCAAATCACAAATAAACACTGTTTTTAGTTAATCTGAATTGTAAAGTAGTGGGCCCACCGTAGAGTACTACATAGGATACTTATTCCTTGATTAACTCTATTCCTTCGAGATAAAAAGATGATTTATATTATGGGTCTCCTGGAGTAATTCTACATCAAATATGACCTATATTTTGTATAAAAATAAAAATAAAAAACTTTAATCATACAAGTTTAATTAGTGCGTATCTGTATAAACTCATCATCATTTATCAAGGACTTGTTCGGCTGCAGTGTGGGCTGAAAAATGGACATAGGAAAACAAAAAAATTTATCAGCATTCACTGTTCACGTGGAAAAAAAAAATTCACTCTGAGTTAATTTTTTTTTCCACGTGAACAGTGAATGCTGACAGTCCCCAATAAATCTCAATCCAATTTCTTATTTTCCTGGAGGAATATTCACGTCTATATATAAAGTTGTACGAAAAAAGAATGTGATGGTTGCAAACATGGTTATACACTTATACTTAAAATGTGTTATTTAGACGTACCGTTGCCATACTGAATTCTTGCAAGCTGCAACACAGCAATCAAGTGACAAGATATACTCGTGCCAAAAAAATTCACAAATAAAGAAAATAAAAACAAGCAAATTTATATATATAAAAAAAAAAAACTTTCAGACGTCCTTTAAATCTGAAAATGTCAGGGTTTAATCTATAAACAGCGCAAATGTGAAATGTCCGTGGAAGCAAAAAAATAAGACAAAAAAGCCGATCTCTCTCCCCCTCTTTACTCTCTCTCTCCAGTACAAAATCTCTCTCCTCTCTCCTCTCTCTCTCTCTCTCTCTAGATATCTAGGGTTTTTCAACTAAAGCCCGGGCTTGTGAAATGGAGTCAGTCTCTAGATCAAGCGAAGACGATGACGAATTCGTGCGCAGAGAAGGCTCCTCTCTTCAAGGTCCCTCTCTCTAACGCTGGTCTTTTATTTTTATTTTTTATTTTTTGCTATCTTAATTTGGTTGCCACCGTTGGGGCTATTCGAAAGGTGAAAATTGAGCTGTAACTAGTACTGATGCTGGGAATTCTCTTTTATTTTTCCGAGGTATAAACTCGAATTATAATCGAAGCTACTAATTGTTGTAGACTGAAACCCTGATACAAAGTGGAACGGTTCTGCCAATTGTTGTAGACTGAAACCCTGATACAAAATTCTCATTTGAAAACTTACCTCTTCCCAGAAACTCAGTTTTGTTTGCCGTTTTTGCAATTTTCTTTGTGTTATGTTACAATCTTCCTCAGAATTTCGAAATTAGTATTTATCTAGAGCATGGCTTTATTCATCTGGAGGCTGGGAAAGCTAATTTCATACTTTTAAGAGTGGAATCAAGAAGAATGTTTTTGCTCTTACTATTTTAACTTGCGTAGTCGACATCCCAGTAAATTCAAATCTGTGCTATACTGTTTTTTTCTGATATTTATTAATTAAGATTCTGCAGTGAATTTTGACAAGCCTTTAAATCCATTGAAGTTTAGTGGTTTCTTAAGATATTGCAAATGCCATCTAAGAGTATGTTTTGGTGAAGTTTAGTAAATCTTCTAGTGAACTTGAAACATTATTTAAAACATATGATTATTGATTTAGTACAATTTTCTACCAAGTTTCAAATGTGTTGCCTTGGAAGTACTGCTTAGCACATACTTAACAAGATAGCATGTTATTTGTACCTTTGCTTGAATAAGCCCCACTCAAGCCTCAGTCGCCTCCTAGTGGTTGAATCAGTCCTTGATTACGAATCATGCATGATGCTTCTCATTAATCCACTTTTTCCTCAATTAACTTCGGAGAGTGTAATTGCACCTCAATAAATGACTTTAAGTTTAAGGTGTAATTTTTTTAATGTTAGTACAGTGTATAAGGTGGTTTAATGTGCTGCGTAGGCATATTGCATCTTGGGGCTTTACTGAGCACGGCAAGGCAATCTTAGGTTTTACAGGGTTGCCTATGGACTTCCCCTAATGATAGACAGGGCAACTGGGCAACGAGTTACTGCTTTCTTGGTCTAGTATACAATTTTTAATCTGTTATGCTGCTGACGTTTTTGTTTGCTTCTGGTAATTTGACTCTTTAGAGATTTGCAACTGTGTAGCAGGTTCACGTGAAATTCTAATTAATAAAATAAAAATGTAGGAGAGCTAACAGTCAGGATGGATGGTAAGAATGGGGACAGCAAGCTGGGGACACCAACTACCCCCCGATCTAAGCACTCTGCCACTGAACAGCGTCGTAGGTGCAAAATTAATGAAAGGTAAGTTGATTTAATTTGGATCTGTTTGTGTTATCTTTTGTAACTTGGACCTAATTGTTATTGTATTCGTGTATTGCAAATAACACCTACTGTTTTGTCGCAACTAAGACATTTTTTTTTTTGAGGTAATTTGCACGTGATACCTGGCCACAAGTTGCTGATGTTTAAGCATGTCGCAGTGTTACCATTATATTAAGAAGAACACATGATTCTGAAAATTCCCGAAATAAAAGATATAAATGTTAAAACTTTTTTTTTATGACAGATTTCAGTTACTTAGAGAACTCATACCGCATAGTGACCAGAAGAGGGACCGTGCTACCTTTCTTCTTGAGGTAATTGCTTTTCCACCCAGAAAACCTAGGTCAAACAAATGTTCAGAAGTTCTTTAATTTAATGTTCGCTTTGTTCCTTATTTTATTTTCTAATTTTAATCAAAATCTGGTTAGCGTTAGTTTTTGGCTCAACCATAGATTGCCTACCTATATGAAGTAGGTCAGCATATATTGGTAACGTGTACATCAATTTCATGAAGTAGTGTATTTATAAAAGACAGAGTACAAGAGCTAATAATTGGTATGTGGATGGTTTTTAATGATTTTTTTGTTTTTCCAAGTTTTTTAATGTTTGTCAGCAATATCCTGGTTTTCAGAAGCTTTGACAACTCTATGCCTACTGGTTGAACCCATGTGTTCAGTTATTTTTAGTGAACTCATGCATTCAGACAGCTAAAAATCACTAAAATGTTTCTTGGCATCAAAACAAAGTAGACTCAATGCAGCAGCTGAACTCATGCGTCCACCATTCATACTGAACAATTGAATTGTTAATGCTGGTGTTCAGATTTCAGAATGCATTTACAATTCATTCTATACTTGGATTTTTTTTTTTTCCAATTGTTTTTTGAATGGTCTGAGCACATGAGTTCAATATGATTTGTGAACGCATATGATGAAAAAGTAGGCAGAGAGTCAATCATTTGAAAACAGGACTATTGTTGTCACAGGATAAGCAATAATTATTTGTTCTAACTTGGTGCTTGCTTGTTCATATTATTCTAATTATCTAGTTCCATTATCTTTCATACTTGTTTAGTTTATTTTTGAGGTCTTAATAGTTCAATTATTCTTTAACATTGAAATTTGTTGATATAAGAAGCAGGAACTTGCTTGGGACTAAAGGCTTTGTTGTTGTTGTTGTTGTAAGAAGCAAGAACTTATTGTATGTGTATGCGTATGTTTAGGTAAGAACCACTACATTATATATCATAACTCTTTGTACATTATGTAGGTAATCGAGTATGTAAAATTTCTTCATGAGAAGGTGCAAAAGTACGAGTCAACATATCCCGAATGGAATCCTGACAATACGAAGCTCATGCCATGGGTAGACTTCTCCCCTGAGATTCCTGAAATGCAAATATAACTAAGCTTCTATTTTGCAAAACCTACCTTCCTTCATTTGCAAAAGACGCCTTTTGTTTTTGGTATTTGCAAATTCATCATATTTGAATGGATCGTGCAAGGAAGCTCCTAAACACTCTCTCTACTATTTAGTCGGACAATCTTCTGATCCATTATTTTTGCAAAACTACATTTTTTTTTATTTTTGTCGCTGAAATGTGGTTACTTCAATGGTTTTTAGAACTTCTGCTGATAGGATGCTACAATTAGGCTAAATGCAAGACATAATAAATAACAAGCACCAGCGATACGAATCAAATTGCACACATGACTTAAAATGACTTATTGTAATACTAGTAGAACAAATACTTGCTGAAACTTCTTCTCATTTACATTTAACTCGTAAAAACAGAGCAGCAACCGGGTCTCGGCCGAGGGATTGTCAGACATGTCACAAGTGAGGAATGGTAATGCTTCCGGGTACAACTTTTCGGGGAAGTTTATCGACAACAGTTCGCTACCTGTTACACCAAATGCTATCCTATCAAATTCACATGCTTTGGTGGAACCCGACTTACCGACAGGTGAAGTTCTTTCTTATTTACTCGATTCCATGTTTATCCCTGCAAAACAATAAATATTATGCATGCACGACCTCCTCCTTTGCTCTGTGTGTGTATAAAGAGGGAGAAGGGATGGTCTATGTGATATTTTCTATATTTGAAAGGGTTTGTATAGTACGTATTGTTTTCAGGAGTTCAAGATGCCTAAGTTGTTGCATAGGTCAATGTGTTTTATTCAGTTTATCCCGTCTTGTCCTGAAACAAAACAATCCTCTTGGAAAGAGAAGCTTCAGTATTCTTTAAAGAAAATGAAAGATTAGGGGAGGGCTGTTTCTCATTTGTGAAGTAAATTTCTTTGTTTCTTAGGTTTTGTGTGATTTATGTAGACTTTACACTGGAATTCTTTGGTCAATGTTTGATTCACACAACTTATTGGGAGGTGGTATCGAACTGGTGACACAACGACAATATGTCATATGTCTGTATTTCATCTAAAGTATTTTCATAGTTCTGATTTTTTTTCAGAAAACATTGACGTGGTTACTCAGCCACAGCCCACATGGCAGAGGCAGGTGGGGACTCCAGATTGCGCTGTTAATACTAATGTTCTGCCTGAGCAGGATGAACTGGCCATTGATGAGGGGACAATTACCGTCTCTAGTATATACTCCCAGAAGTTAGTCTCATCTTAGCTATATTCCTATCTAATTTATATATCTGTATCCATTAGTTTATTGTAATATTTAGAAACAACCAGAACAGAAAACATCTGATGCTGGTAGTATCTTGTGGTTGTGGGTATGTATTAACCACATTACTTCAATTTTTAAATTTCTAAGCCAATATCAGAAATTGCTGCATCAATATATGATAGGAGTCTTGTTCAGTGACTCTGTGAGTAATATTATTGGTAATTGGTGCTTGGTGCTGCTACTTTGCTGTTCAAGTACATTCAAGAAACCATCATTATGGACTTAAATGTACTTACAATCGCAGCTTATTTGGGGCACTAACGAGCGCAATGGAGAGCTCTGGTATTGATCTTTCTCAAGCCAGTTGTACAGTTCAGGTCAACCTTGGAAAGCGCGCATCTTCTAGAAGAATTCCTCCAATTATATCTAATTCTAAGGTGATAAAAACATTCTTTTCCATAATTCTGGGCACATTAGAACTTTAGATTTTGATGTTCCATTTATAATACACTAAAATATCATGTATATTCCTGTGAGAAGAAGAGTGTCTCAAATATCTCATATGCTTCTGAACCTAGAAAGATCACTTTTCTGTCCCTTCTCTCCCTTCTTTTAGAATTTTCACGAACTACCTCACCATCTTACCGTAAACATGACAGGGTGGAAGGAGGGATAGTTAAGTGGTTGAGGACATTTTTTGTTTTATAGGGTTATTTGCAAAATTTTGGCTCTGGTGGGTGGGATTATCCATGATGCTTTATTTGCAGGGCATGATTGCCTTTAGGTTTTTGCAGAGTTACACTTGAAATTGCCTTTAGGTATACATTGCCTATCTTGCTGTGTCCATTTTTTTTAAACTTGTCACCAGGTTTGCAAGTGTAAGCTTGTTGGCATTTGGGGTGCCATTCAGTCAATTTCTTTCGAGTCAAACTGGAATCAGACTGAAGGAAAGTCTGTTTTACAAAACAGTAAACCAAACGAAGGACCAAAACATTTCAACCGGAACAGATCTGGTATAGTTAGAAGCAACATGACTGAACCAAATGATTGCCCCTAGTTGACATATCATTATATTTAAGTATGGTAGCTGAATTTCTGAAGTATTCTTTTAACATGGATAGGATTTCAGTTTCTTACACTGATGGTTTATGCCGCTTTTCATGCACCTAAATCATTGTAAAAGATGGTGTGGGTGACTTGCATATTATGGTATTAATTAGAACTTTTCTCATAGGATCACAATGGTCTGTCTCATGGGAATCAAGTGATGGACACCTCAAGTGATCAGGTTTCCAAGAGGCATAAATTGAATAAATGCTGAGTAGCTAGTTCAATATCGGACAGCCTATTCAAAGGCCATTCTGGGTCAGAGTCTCTCTCTCCCTCTCTCTCTCTTTCTCTCTCAAATGCTGACCAGTGTAAATTGGTTGTGATGGTTAGGTAATGGTGAAGTGTAAAAGATGATGTAGTGTTATTAAGGTCGTGTAGCTCACTAAGAATTAATTATGTTTGACTATCTTTTTTAGTGAAAGCTCATTGACATGCCTATTTTCCTGACAGTATTGGAGACTTATTACCAGGTGGTGTTGTAGTATTGAGCAACCCATTAGTGGTCAGTGTTTCAACAATTATTTTATGGTTGCCTTGTGTTACTCTAGCTGCACTTGGTTTATTTGGGAAAAGTCAGTGTTCGGGGGTCTGTAAAATTTAATTGTTTTAAATGGCACTATTTGTTCTTTATTTGGGTTGAGAAACAGAACTTGTTATGGAGACGGGGCTATTATTAAAAAATTTAGAAGAAACAGTAGTTAAGCTGATACAAGCAATTTTCTCAATGAGTGTTGCAAAATATAATTGCGGAACTCACAGGTAGGAAACGACAAATAACGCGTAGACAATAAAAACAACAAATATAGTAGTTTTAACTCGCACCTATTGAAATTCATTGATTTTTATCTAAGCGGTTAGTTCTTTTAAAATAAAAAAAAGCCTCCAGGTTGTCAAAAATTGAACGGCAGCAAACTATTATTAACTGTCTAATAATAGTCGGAACAAACTCGATAACAATTAACAAGTATTGTTCCATCCTATCGTTTCATGAAGGGAATTCACAATCTTCATTCGAGCGGTTGTTAGCATTACCGATTACCAAATATGCACATCAGCTACGTACAAATATCGTTCACATGCAACTTTGTGTTCCTTGGCACGTGTAAGTCCAGAAGCCTTTCCATTAATAAGACATGCTTCGTGTCAAATCCAGACTGATTTCTCAACAATACTGCTTTCTACATAGAGCTGGTGCAATTTTAGTTGCAACGTCCCCAAAGTATTAAACTGTCAAATTTAAGTAGTCCATATATTTCCATTACCATTTTTATTAAAAAAATTAACACATATACTATAGTGTCCATAAAATAGAGTAAATTACACCGGGCTACAATATCTTATGGATTCAGTAACGTTTGCTAATATCTCTATTCTTATATTATGCACGTAGTTGTCCTGATCCGCCAACGGCTAAGATTGAAAGATGAATTTTCGAATTGAATATCAGTCCTCCAATCACATAATATGTCTTATTTTGATTAAATACATCTATTTTATGTGTAGAAGTCTAAATTTAGTTAAAAACATACTCACTACACATATTGCTACATGGTTTGTCACAATTAAAATTGAATAAATTCCTGGTGATTCGTTTTTTTATTTCTCCTTACAACTATCTCTGATTCATGCAATTAAATTATTTTCTTATTTCTATGTTTCCTCCGTTTCATTTCTCCTCTTCCTCTATATTTTCGACAATGAAAATGGAAATAATCATATCTTTCTGAATTTTGTTTAGAGCTACTGTATCTTTGTGAATAAATAGCAGATCTTGTGCTGATGGAAACAATCATATCTTTCTGATCTGGAGAGAAAATGAAGAATATCTAGAACTTTCGTGCAGAGAAATGATAGAAATTTTCATTGTTAAAATAATTTTCATCATGAATATATATGTAGAGAAAATCCTTATTTTAATCATTTAATCATATATTTTCCAATTTTGTTTCTTTACATATCATTTCTCCTCTAAATCGTTTAATGACATGTCTTGCTTGTGGAGAAAATTAGATATTAAATCGCAATGATACTTCAAGAATTTTTTTTCATGTTATATTTGATCTGTTTTTTTTCCTTTATTGTTGTTTCTTTTATTGTTATTTATTAGTTGGATTTCCTTTTTTTTTCATTTGTGTCTTTTATTTTCATTTAAATATATGTTTTCTTAATTTTGTGTGAATGTCAAACAAAAATGTCTCTTCATATTCTTTCAATCTTATAATATATCCCCGTTGCAACGCACGAGCACGGTACTAGTTACCATTCAAACAGCTAAATGGGCCAACAAAATTTAGAAATTTGTTTAAAAGGCATTCGTTCAGAAACTTGATTGGACCCAAAAAAATAGAAAAAATCCAGGGACTCGATTAAACCATGTACAGCAGTTGGAGAGTTAAAATCAGACTTTGTGCTCTATCCATAAAGACTGCAACATTGCATTCCTACAGGAGTAAGAGTAGGGGTGTTCAAATGGATCGGTTTATTCGGTTTTAAACCGAACCGGTAAATTTCGGTTAAATTGGATCGGTTGTTCGGTTTAAATGATTCATTTCGGTTTAAATGGTTCGGTTCGGTTTTGGAATCTCCAAATCGGTTTGAACCGAACCAACCGGTTTAATAAAAAATGGATCGGTTTATTTTGTGTGGTTTATAATGAATCGGTTTATAAAAAACCAGTTTGTGTGGTTATCAAAAATGTTATCCAAATCGATTTGAACCGAACCAACCGGTTTTTAAATGTTTATTTGTAACTTGAAATATTTGTATTCGGTTCAACCGAACAAACCGAAGTTTAAATTGGTTTACTCGGTTTGGAATTTTAATTCGGTCGGTTCGGTTCGGTTTTCAAAATTCGGTTCGAACCGCAGTTCGGCAAAAAAAGTTCAGTTTGACCTGAACCGACCGGTTGAACACCCCTAAGTAAGAGTACAATAAATGCTGTCAGGTACCACCACCAAGTTGGATATGTGTGGCAAATTTAGTAATATTGAGCTTGTCACAAGATAAATTGGCATAAAAACTAAACAAGTGGCATCAGAATAAACTCACTTAAATTTTTATACTTCTCCCAGCATTTTCATCTGTTAAAAATGGCTAAATTAAACCATCTTTTTGCATGTGTTATATTACATGGGATGGCTAAGTCAAGAGTTGAGACATACTATAATGTTTCATCAACACCTCACCTTTTATTTTTATTTTTTTGTCTTTTGCATGTCTTGAGTTATTTACACAAATGCTATTTTTTTTTCTTTCGCATGTGTCTAAGTTCTTTACAAAAATGCTAATTTTTCATATCATTTTGGATATATAGAAGGAAAAAGACGAGAAAGTTGAAACCCCAGAGTTATCTAATGTCTTGGAAGCTCCTCTTCTTTTCCTTCTTCATTTTGATAATGCCCTCCTTGTTATAATCAAGCAGACCTAAGAGCTGTTCAATATACAAAAATGAAAACAATCTCTTGAACAGTGTTGTGGGATTCTTGCTCTGCAGGGTTTCTATGTTATTTCCATGTTTTGTAAGAGTAAGCACGACTTTTCTTATTTGCAAAGGTGTACACGGTGATTTAGTTGTTGGAATCACACAGATGATTTTGGGAAAAAATAAATAAAAAAGAAGTACATGCACTATCATCTTCTATCATAGGAAAAGAAAAAAGAAAACCTTTATCCGTGCTTTCTTGAAGCAATTTCAGAACCTAACTGAAGCCTAAGCTCTTGGGCTTTCTTCTGCTCCTCTCGAGACAAGCCCATCTGACCCCTGCTTTTTATTTATCTGACATTTAGTCAACTGAGATACACTTTGGACCCATACCCGATTAAATTTCAAATTTTATGCAAGTATCCTTGAAGTTTCAAATTTGTATACTACTAAAAGGCTTTTTTTTGTACCTCTAAAGATAGTGAACCTTTGTAGAATAGTGGTTCTCTAATTGTAGATTAAGGAACTTTGAACCTTTGCAAAGGTATTTTGTACGGATGAACTGAACAAATTCTCTAACATATGAATGGGCCAAATGTCCAATATGGTCTGATTTATAAGATTTCTAGTTGCATCAGTTCTCAGGTCTCTCTCATATTACCTTGGAAAAGATTGTGATTTAATTACCTCCAAAGTTTTTCAACAATCTTGCCTCCCCTGAGATGTTGTTCTAACAAAACAGGTACATCATCGGGGGATACATATCCATACCTTAAACAAGACAATAGAAAACTTTAGTCGTTATGTTATGGTAAAACAAAATCAGTAGCAAAATAGAGACAATTTGTTCAATGCCATAAGTAGAAATATTACTTTGGACCTAAATTTCCTAGTATCATACAAAAGTACAGGATATCCTTGGTACATATAAAGAGAGATCTTAGAATTGTTGCCAATAGTCATGTCCATTTTTAAAAAAGCCAAAAGGGTATAAGTCACATCTGGTGCTAGTAAGATTGATACAATACTACTCAGGTCAGTACCAGGCAGTACACTAATAATACCAGACCATTCTTTCTCTTTCTTCACAATGGTAGTTACAACATGACAATATCAGTTACTCTGAGAGGTAAACAGTTGAATTAGCATAACTTGTTCTCTCTTACCAATGACCAGTTGACTCTCCATTAAAACTGGAGTCGAATATAATAACATTGCCCGCATATTTATGGCCACCAATGTGTGAACATGGGCTTACGTAGACTTTGTCCACTAGAGCAAGTGAAGCTATATCTTCTTGAAATTTGTTCACTAGTGCAGGCCCGCAAAAGCCACACCTTTGGTCACGGGTTCCATGAGAACAAACAAATATGTAAGACCCGTTTAGGATTTGCATTGAACTGGATTGCCAATTTGCCTCTTTGACAAGTACCTCTTCCACAAAATCATCAACATGTAGGTTTGATAAATTCCTTTTTAGAAAAAGAGAATGAGAGATGTCACCGTAAATGTAACTGAGGGTACAATCAACAATGGTCTGGTGGTACCGGACCTGACCGGCATTGTACCACACAAAGATGCTCTTCAGATTAACGTTTTATCCAAATTCTATGGTTGAAAAAGTTATGGAGTTACGATGATATTCTTACAGTCTCATACTGGTCAGAGGAACAGCAGAGCTGACTTCCATGGTATCATTCTAATCAAAATGTCATTTTTAGACCAGATCTACATGTTTAAAACCCAATTATTCCCTAGTAATATCAACTAAGCAATAATTTAATAACATAGAAAGAAAAGGCAAATTTTGATATCAACTGGAACGTTGATTAGTACCTGTATCTGGCCATGTCAGGAAAGATCAAAATATCACCACTTGATGTTGATGAAGCATTATCTGCCCCTCCATGTATGGTTAACCGAGTCTGGAACAGCTAAATTTTGTAAGGTCATGACCATCTATTTAATAAAGTACCGCAAATACATAGAAAATAGTTTATATAATTGTTTCAGTTTGCAAAAGATTTTGGCATTGAAGTGTACAGGTATAGGATCTTTGATTTCTCCCGTTGTGCCATGACAGTTCAAAAACAGAAAAACAACATTTGCACGCTGGAAATTTCGAGGAAGTAAAACTAGAGAGTAATTAAACCGACACTTTTATGAATTGGTTTATGAATAAATCTCCAGTAAAATGAACCAAACCTTTTTCTTCATTTCTCCTTGGCGAGCCTTGATCGCCAAAGAAAGGCTCCTGGACAGTCCCTCCTCAGCCTCCACGTCAGAATGCCATGTGGTGGGCAATCCATAGTGGAGGAACACGTGGCGATCGTAGGGCTGCACTGTCCCCACCAACCTCTCTCGCCCGAACTCCGGTCTACTGAATCCTGTCTCCACCGTGGAGGAGGTGGAGAAGCGGCGGCGCGAGAGGAGGTGAAGGAGTGGGACCCGTTTCATTTCTCGTGAAAATGTGAAAGTGAAAAATAGACGAGGAAACAGGAGGAATTCAATTAATTATGCATTTTAGCCCTCTCAAACTTTCCAAATAGACAACAAATAGATTAACTAATCAGGTTCGAATAGATTATCGAGTTCAAATCCATTAATTAATTAAATACTAGATAAAAAATAACACAATTGTCACATACATAATAAAAACATTAAAATAGTATTATTTTATAGAATAATTATATTCATCCCCGCTCGTCTACTCCCCCTTTGTCCTCGCAGCTACAGTAAAGGAAGATTGTATCATGGTCCCACTAATTATATGGTTCCCTTTTCCAGTTTCATTTGTCCCCGCGTCAACCTCATAGGTATAAATACTTGAGAAATAACATATTAATATTTGTAAAGTAAGATATTAATACTTGCATAAGTAACTTGATATGTTGATTTCCCTTTTCTAGTTCCCCAGTGGTCTCCGCGTCAACCTTCCTCTAATGAAGTAGTGTGGACTCCGTATCCCCGCATCAACCTTCCTATAACAAAAGGAGTTGACCTCATAGGTAAAAATACTTCAGTGCACAGGTATCAATACTTGCAAAATAAGATATTAATACTTGTAAAATAAGATACTAATATTTTAATGTGTAACTTAATATGATCAAACGCCTGAATATTAAACTTTGTACAATGTATATGCATATAAATACTTCAGTGCATAGATATAAATACTTTCAATACTTGAGATTAATATTTCAGATGTCATCCAGCGCTATATGTAAAAAAATATGAAGTATTGTGATCCCCCCATATATTTATGGCAGTATTAATATTTTAAGAAACGTATATGGCCTCCTCTGGTCCCCCCATTTAGTTTGAGTGGTCCCACACAGGTATTTATGGTGCAGGGACAGTTTGAGAGATTTGGTTGGAAGACAATTATTTACGTTAAAATACTTTCGTGGATATGTATAAATACTTTCATTCATAGGTATAAATACTTTTGCTCATAGGTATTAATACTTTAGAAATTGTACGGGGATGATAAGAATTATATAAGGAAATTGTGCGGGATGGTCCCCCTAAATTAGTTACGGAAGTTATGTGTGGGTACAAAGGTGCGGGGACATTATTTACGTATGAAAATATAGTTCCCTTCATAGAGATTAATATTTATATTGTTCATGTTAAATGCTTTGATGCTTCCTGTTAAATAATCCCCTTTTATTAATGTTTTAGTGGTCTCCCATGGTAGTTATGGAAGTTAAGTGGGAGATAATGCGGAAATAGAGGTGCGGAAACAATAATAAAGATTATATTTTATGTATTAAAATAACAAAAATGATAAGAAGAGATAAAATTAATTTTCAAAATAAATAAATTAGTCCGAGCCTATTAAATCAAAATTACTTTTCAAAATAAGCAATTGAACCACGTAATTCTTTTCATCGCCAGTTTTCAGTTCATCATGACTGTATCTGAGGTTTTTGCATATGTGAATATTTGTTGGTTTAAAAAATAAGAAATTTAAGTTGACATTTGAACGCGCAACCATAGTAACAAATGAATAATTCGGATTTGGTTCGGCGGGTCAAAAATTCGTGATTCGGAAATAATCTGGTTATAATTCGGAATTACAATACGAGATCTCAGTGCTAATTTAATTCATTACCGATGATTTACTATACGAGATATTGCTTGTATTTGCCATAGAAGATCAGCTGCGGTAATATAGTAAAAAAGTAGACTAGAATGGGGAATTGTGCATTTTGTTTAAGTTTCACGTGGGTGACTGTGTGCAAAAAGGACACTGTGTGTGAGAAAGACAATTTTTTTTTCCGAACAAAATGTGAGAAAAACGTGAATTATTTGTAAAATTCGTTAAATTTGTGTTTTATTCAGTCTAATATTCGGTCAACGAATAATACGCTATTCAGTTCAGAAACACTTCAAAAATAAATTATTCGCGAATTAAATGTGAATATTGTCACTATGCGCGCAACTGCCAACTACTAATCTACTATATTGCTTTTAAAAATAATGTCAACATAACAATATATAATAATATATATATATTTTTTTTAAAAGTGGTCATTGCCACCGATTTATATAATAATACTTCTGTAAGTCGTTTCTGTTTTAATAGAATGGGCGCATTTGCCTTTCCTCAAAAAAAAAAAATGATATAATGGCAGCAGCATAAAGATCACACGGCACAGAGATGTAGTGGATTAAAACGCGTGCACGCGCATGGGGAGGTGAAGGAATTCGCATCCTCTGAGATATCTCATATTTTGCGCGACTTTTTGGAAAATCTCAACTATTCAAATACGTTCTGCACGAATCTCAAAGCTCAAATAATATTGGCCCCTGCGCTATCCCCGAATAGGAACCGGACACGTTGGTCACACAAAATATGAGATAACTCAGAGGATACGCACTCGAGGTGAAGTCCTCCGACTAGCGGTGAAAACGGTATGGATAATATCCGATCTGTATTCGATCCGTATTCGAAAATTTAGATGTGGATACTGATATGATTTTACGTTTCAATTATCTGTATCCGAATAGTAGATATATATCATATATTTTAATATATATTATGAAAAAATATTGTTATTCACCATTAAAATTAGATAAATATTATGAATTTTGATATTTTTTGCAAATATTTAAAAAAAAAAAACACAAATGTCCACTCTATATCTTATTTATATAATTCTCATTCAAGTTTCTTTGATACAAATTTACAACAGCTATCGAATTTCTCATTAACCTTCTAAATTTTAATTAATCAAACAAGAAATAAAACGAAAAAATAAATTAAATTTACTTTTCTTCACTAATCATTCAAACATAAAAATATTAAATATATTAATCTTCTTTTCTATTTCATTCCATTTCCTTTTATTTTTACTTTCTTTCCCTTCGTCTACTCTCCATTTCCCTTCACTTTCCTTCCCTTCGTCTATTTTTCGCGGATGTATTTCTTCAATTTTTTTACTTTAGGTGCCGACACTTCGTAAAAGAGAAAAGTAGTATTATGTTCGTGGGAAAAACATTTGGCCGACTTGATGCTTCTGTTTTAAATTATTTTAACTTACGGTAGAAATTTCCGAAATTTTTATTAATATACAAAATTAATAAATAATTTCAAAATCTACACTCCATAGAGAGCAATTTCGAAATCTGTCTAAACCGGAGATTAAATTTCCGGTTTCTGAATTCTAGAACTGGAAAATAAATTTCCAGTTTTGGTTTTGGAATTCCAAAACCGGAAATTATATTCCTGGTTCTATGTTTTTTTAAAAACAGAAAATGTTATAATTTATTTATTTTTTGTATTGAAATATTAGAAATATTTTATATATTTCTTTGAAAATAGATGGAATACCATATAATTTGATATATTAGAAAGACTGCGACAAATAACCCGGACAACATTTTTCAGGCCGGATTTTTCGCGGCTGTAAGAAAAATTAAAATATTTCTTTGTGTGTTATTGGAAAAAAATAAAAATATTTTGAATCTGAGTTATTGATTCCGGTTCAAAAGTTACTTCTAAGTAACTACATAAAATATTGTGATCCTTCTATTTTTGAAAAAAAAAACTAAATTTTAAGTTATTTAAATATTTTTTGTCAGAGAAATTTTTTTTGCGTATACCTGTTGTCATAGATATCAAAGATGTCATTTTTAAGTTTTTCTTTTTTTAAAAATAGAAAAATTCAAATATTTTCTATATTTATCTAGAAGTGAGTTTTGAACCGAGATCAATAATTCAGATTCAAAATATTTTTAATTTTTTTCTAATAACACACAAAGAAATATTTTAATTTTTTTCTTACAGCCGCAAAAAATCCAGCCTGAAAAATGTTGATCTGGGTTATTTGTCGCAGTCTTTCTAATAAATCAAATTATATAGTATTTCATCTATTTTCAAAAAAAATTCTAATATTTCAATACAAAAAATAAATAAATTATAACATTTTCTATTTAAAAAAAACATAGAACCGGGAATATAATTTCCTGTTTTAGAATTCTAAAACCAAAACCGGAAATTTATTTTCCAGTTCTGGAATTCGGAAACCTGGAAATAAATTTCCGGTTTTACGGCCTGAAACCGGAAATTTAATCTCCAGTTTGGACAAATTTGAAAATATTGTTAAATAGGATGTAGATTTTGAAATTTAATAATTTTTTGGATATTAATAAAAATTTCGGTAGAATTTTTGTTGAAAAACAATTCCAATTTACGGATGACAAAAATACGCTGTCCAAATACATTTTGAAAAAAAAATACGGAATGGTTTGTAAAAACAAAAAAATTACGTGAAATTCAATTTGGCAACACATCTCCATCAGTTCCAACATCTCTTTTTAGTATTTATAATTTATCAAATGTCCCTTTCAATTAAATTAGAAAAAAAAATAAAAAAAATGTAGGTAGTTATTTTTTTTAGTTTGGACATGCTTAATCATCCGTAAAAATACATAAGATATTATGAGAATACGTAGGAATAATTGTTCGATTATATTTCAAGAATAATTGTGAAAAACTCAGTTTCTGTAATTAATCAAATGAGAAAATAATAAAAAAAAAAAAGGCTAATTGATTGATACATGAATACTCTGGTGAGAAATGAGAAAATAATAAAATAAAAGCAAACGGGCCGGCCCAGGCCCTGTGGGAATCTGAAGTCGCTATCGGGCTTTATAAAAAGATTTCGGGTTCGAAAATGCTTTACTAAATCCAAACTTTCTCAAAAACAAAACCATGACAACATGTGTTATATTTTTCCCGTCAGATAAAGCACGCACTAAATATATTCAGAGAAATTCACTGACAATCTCATTCATCACGTTGGATTTGGATCCGGAATCGCAGATTCTATAATTCGCATGATTCATGATCCACATATTTGTCTCTAATTAATGCCTAATCTTATATCCCACATTGTTAAAAAGTTGCGATTGCCTACTTAGACAAGTTCTTTTGAAAAATTATGATGCAAACTCTGGTGACCTTGATCAAGTTCTTTCTTGCTTTCTTGGAACGGGTTCGGTTATAAGTTTAACTGTTAACCCGATAAATTCAAACCGACCCGTTCTGACAGATAGAGGAAGAGATCCTCAAGACACCACACCTCCCTTCTCTCCATTTCCCCATTTCTTTTTCTTTCTTTTCTTTGAGTCGGTTTCCTCTACACCTAGCCCCCTCTCTCTCTCTCTCTCTCTCTAAACAATAATCTAGCGTGCAGGGTCCTTTACCCGCTTGCTTTCCTACCCTTCTCTCTCTATCTTGCTTTCACGGATTATACTCCTTTGGATTCTCGCAAGGTCTAAAGCTCCTTCCTTTTTCTACTTCTCTAGGATCTAAGAACAAGAAACTAGGGACCTATAACCACCGAAATCATGACTCAGGTGTCGCTGATTTGTCTTGGACATCTGAGTCGGCGTTAATTTGGGGAAATTAACTATGATGCTTTGACTGTACAGATCGGTGTGCTTTTGATCCAGATTTGATCGGATGTTGATCTGGTGCCTTTTAATTGAAGTCTTGTTGCCTATTTCTGACGAATTAGTACTTTTTTTGTGGTTCCTGCAGTATTCTAGTTCACAATCTCTATTATTAATTGATAATATTTGCCATCGATTGGTTAATAATACCATTAAAACCTTAGATTTGAACTTGGGTAGTGATTACGTAAGAAAGTCTGGGATTACTTGAATTTTTTCTATCTTTACAGTGCCATTATTTAATTCAGGAATTAAGTTTAAATAACTCTTTATTTTATCAGAGAACAAGATTCTGTAAGGACACACTAATAGATAAATTGAAGCTCTTGTAGAACCATTTTGATGGATATTGGTGCTGCTACTGGGATTCTTATGTTCTGGAATAAGTGTTTCATGAATTTTTCCAAATACAATTCTGACAAGCTCTTCATTTGTGGCAATAAATGGTTTATTGATATGAAGTGCTCCTTTTGATTGGAATAAGCCTCCAATCCGACAATACAATTCTAAATTGTTCTGGGTTTCTTTGATCAGGGATTAGGGCTCTACTCTAGTTAGTTTTTTATCAAATAGCTATGTACTTTTGGGTGGAAAAATTATTCCTTCTTCAAGAACACTCTTTTGAGTCTACATCCTGCTATTGTCTGCAAGCGATAAGCCTTATTGCCACACCATAGATTAAAATGCTATAATTCATTATTTAGAAGAATTTATCTTCATTGAATGGGCCAAATAGTACCATTTTTTTTTTGGACTATTACATTGCTGAATTTGGAAATACACCAAATATTTCTTGTTAGCTTATCTTCTTTAAGTCAAGCGCTTGTTTGAACACTAATTCTAATACAAGAATCCAGTTCTTGGTATAAATTTCAAGATATATTATATTTTTGTTATCAGCTTCTATTGGTATGGTACTGGAAACCGAATCTTCTTGTAATACTGTTTTATTTCTGACAATTTTCAGGGCTCAAAGAACCTGGCTTCAAAACTTCCACAATCATCTCCACTTACATATCTTCTCTATATAAGACCATATATGGGTTGATCAGGCCATTTCATGGGAGGATTAGACGAAGAAGAGCCCCCGTCAAAACGAATTAAACCCTCCTCTTTACAGTTCTGCACAAACTCTAGCTTTCTCTCTCTAACTAACGATCTCTCTCTCTCTACCAAATCCCCAAATCCCTCTTTGGAATTTGGGGCTTCAATGGCCCGTCCTGTGCCACACCCTCAAGCCCTTATCGGTTCAAAAGGCTTCATAAAAAGGGAAGAATTCGTGCGAATTATAACAAAGGCCTTGTACTCTCTTGGGTATGAAAGAAGCGGTTCTGTTTTGGAGGAAGAATCTGGGATCCAATTACATGAACCTGTGATTGATTTATTCAGGAAACAAGTACTTAATGGAGACTGGGATGGTTCCGTCCAAACTCTACATAAAATTGGTCTAGAACAGAGTATAGTTAAATCTTCAGCCTTTGTGATTCTAGAACAGAAATTTTTTGAATTATTGGAGAAAGGGAATATCCTGGAGGCACTGAGAACTCTTCAATCAGAGATCTCTCCTCTGGGGTTGAAGAAAGAACGGGTCCATGAGTTAACGGGGTGCATCCTGCGCCCAGCCCGATTTGCAGAATTAGGGTTTGTGAGGGAGAACTGCAGGGTAAGGGTGTTGGAAGAATTGCAGAGCATTTTCCCACCCAGTGTAATGGTGCCAGAGAGAAGACTCGAGCAGCTGGTGGAGCAAGCATTAAATGTGCAAAAGGATGCGTGCTATTTTCATAATTTTAATGGGAAGACACTTTCTCTTTATATGGACCATTGGTGCGGGAAGGAGCAGATACCAAGCCGCACTACTCAGGTACTTTTTAAAAGTTTTTTGAGGTCGGTGTTTTGCTTTATGTGTCACAAAATATTCCAAATACTTCATGTAAAGGATTCCTGTCAGACAGTATTTACAAATACCGGTAGTATCAATGACTGCATTAAACTCCTTGCGATTTTTTAAGACAAACTATATTAGTCTGTTTAAATCACCCCAAATTTTTAGCCTCGAATGGGGCAGTTGATGCATATACTCTCGTACATGACTTCAGAGGTACCGACATATTAGCTACTGTTCTGTTTTCATGTTCAATGGTGGAAACTTATTCTAACTAAGCCCTAGTTTACTCATTTGAACTACTGGCATTCTACGTAGGTACTGGGGGGGGCATTTGATTTATTTTCCGATTGTGTTAATTAATGTAGTAGAAGTTCAATGTACTCCATATAGGTTTTGGATGCACACAAAGATGAAGTATGGTATATCCAATTTTCTAACAATGGAAAATACTTAGCTTCTGCTTCTAACGATGCCACTGCTATTATCTGGGAGGTATTTCTCACTGTTTTTCTTGTATTTATGTTATTTATATTAATTTATTTTTCTTAGGAAACTTGATAATGAATCCACTGAATAGACTAGTATCTGGCTTGTGCTAGAAAGGTTATAATTCTGTATGCTAATACAGTAATGATGTTGTCTTAATCGATCTGTTATATATCAAAATAGGCGAAAAGGCAGAAATAATACTCCCAAGCAGTAGAAAGTCTTTTATGCCATTTTGAAGTACAAAATGGCAGCTTACTTTTGTTGGTGTTCTTTCTGTTTTGGGAGTTTGTAGTTTTTCCGTAATTCTATCACGCATAAGATAATTCTTCCGTTTTACATAGGCTCTTTTTTTAGTGACGTCATGATGCAAAAACCACAACATCAAATTCTCATACAAAATCATATACTCCTTGTATATGAGCCTCTTAAGATTAATTGGTCCTTGACCTTTCAATGGATCCAAACTTGAGAATGAATTGATATGCAAATTGTTAATTTTAATTTTTCACGATCAACAAGATTCCTTGGAACTTCAGGACGATATTTTAGTTGTCTACACCAGAAAAAAAAAAAAGATGTAATATTTAATTTGATTCATTTTAATGTTGGTACTTCTTTAGGTTAATGCGGATGGTCACCTCTCTATAAAGCACGAGCTAACGGGTCATACTCAACCTGTCATGGTGGTCTCCTGGAGCCCTGATGACCAGCAGATCTTGACATGTGGCATGGAGGAGTGCGTTAGGCTCTGGGACACAGGGTCTGGTAAGTGCTTACGTGTGTATGAGAAGGCTGGACTGGGCCTTATCTCTTGTGGCTTCTTCCCTAATGGGAAGGACATCTTCACAGGGGTCACTGACAAAAGCTTCTCTGTATGGGGCCCTGATGGCAGGGAAGTTGAGTCAGTCAAGAGTCAACAACAGACCAAGACCTCTGACCTGGCCGTCACTTGTGATGGTCAATTGATTGTCAGTCATAACAAAGAAATAATTATTCTATTGACTGATAGAGAAACAAAAACCGAGAGATTAATAGAGGATGAGGATATTGTGACGAGTTTTTGCCTCTCATCAGATGGCAAGTTTCTTTTGGTCAATCTTGCGCGTGAGGAGATCCATTTGTGGTGTATAGGGGATGGTGGTATGCCAAGTCTGATCATGAGGTATAGAGGGCATAGAAGGGCTAGGTATGTTATTAGATCCTGTTTTGGTGGAACCGAGCAGGGGTTCATTGCTAGCGGAAGCGAGGATTCATTGGTATGTCTTTATAATTACATGCTTCTTAGTTTAAGTGTACCTGTATGGTGTGGTACTGTTAAGTACTGAGCTATTTGTTGCCATTGTTTCTACTCTCGGGCTTTGGTTATTTTTTTGTGCTTATGGACTAGCTCACCTTTTAGACCTTTAGAAGCTTTGTGCCAGTCATGGTCATGACAGATGCATACTGATGCTGGGCATTGTGTCTGGAACTTTTTTCCTCTTACTGTACTTGCCAAATTTGTGCAAACAATGGATTGCAAGTTCAAATGCAGCTTAAATCTTGTGCAGTCAATAGTTGTTTTGGACCTCATATTATAGCAAGGTTCTTTTAGTGCTTTGTTTTTACTTTTATTTGGCCATTTTTCGATGTTTTTGTCTCCTTCTTTGTTGGCAGGTATACATATGGCATAGAGCTACCGGAGATCTGATAGAAACCTTAGCAGGCCACTCTGGTACAGTAAATTGTGTGAGCTGGAATCCGACAAACCCATACATGCTAGCATCAGCAAGTGATGACCACACGGTCAGAATTTGGGGCCTCAGCAAACCGAATATCCATAAAAGGAAGGACCTTTTTGAGAATGGCTCATGCAGTAATGGTCACCAGTGCAACGGAAATAGTAAATGAAGATTAAACGACAACTCAACAGGAATAGATGATGGTTTCTAGGGGTTTTATTTTTAATTTGACGGGTATTCATCTTTATCTTGACCTTTGTATATCCTTCTTTTTTATTTTTCAATACCCAAGCAAGTAGCGATGCGCGAAACATTCTGGGCGCATGGGGGGGCCATCTAGGATGTAAAAAAACTTGGATGTCTTTGCTTTTGTTCCTTATTTGTTTCCTAATTCAAGCTGGATGATAATTTCATCTTTGATTCTAATCCATGTCTGCAAGCATGTTTTCTACCATAGCAGTCAGGATATCTTTTGTCAAAAGTTTTTGTGGATTAATTTGTCAATGTGGGCAAGAATGTGTTCAGATTACCGAGAAGAGTTAAAATGGAATAAGCTGCGCTGTGCAATGCAGAGAATGAGAACCCTATTAAACGTTTCAGTTTTTCTTAATTTTTTTTTTTGTTGGGAAGAAAGTGCTATCTGTCATCTGAACACAAAAAAAGACTGAATACCTTTATGGATGCAATATCCATGTTTACTGACCTAAATTTTGTTTGACCTTGTCGACGAATGGTACAAATAAGATAAAGGTTAACCAATAAACACTATCTGAATTTAATATTTGTACATCTGGGATATGAGTTGAATGATGAAGGCATGTACGCATAAAAATGATGAAGTTTAATGCTTAAGCTACTATATATGGACGATTTAAAATTTTAGTCGTCCGTATTAATAAAAGACTTGAATAATATTTTAAATTCTAATAGGTATGAAATACGCAAAACTATGTTCATAAACTTGTTCCCAATAATTACAAGTTAATTTATTATTAAGTGTTCCTAACTCCCATGTTAAGGCCGTAATAGGCATTTCAAGACTTAGATGACTCATTTAGTACACAAGAGTTACAAAAATCTTCATGCACATTTTAAAAAAAAAAATTTTGAACCGTCGACATATTTGGTATAAATGGAAAAATTTAGAGACAAAAATGAAAATTCTAAACATGAAGGACCAGCATAATAATTAGTGTACTTTGCGGACCATATGTGTAATTATGAAGTTTTGTATTTATAAAGAGAAAGTGTCAACGGGAAGGTGAGATTGAGAAAGTTGTTTGGTTTAGGAGAAAATTGTGGTTATCAAATTGAGCATACTATTCTTGTTCATTAACCACAAATCGCAATGACACAGGTCAATTAATAGAATCGTGCAAGAATGTACAGGGCAACCGAAATCATTCGGCTAACCAATGAAAAGTTGGTCTTTGGCGCCAGTGACAAACTTTTCACAAAGGATTGTCATTTTTTAGTTTTGAAAATATTAATATCAAGTATTACAATTATTTATATCTATACAATGAAGTATTTATATGTATATACATTGTACAAAGTTTAATCTTCAGGCGTTTGATCATATCAAGTTACACATCAAAATATTAATATCTTATTTAGAAATATATATACCTATGTACTGAAGTATTTATACCTATGAGGTCAACTATTTTTGTTAAAGAAAAGTTGACGCCGAGACAATTGGAGAAGGTTGATGCGGAAATATGGGATTCCCACTACTTCATTAGAGGAATGTTGACACAGGGACCACTGGGGGATTGAAAAAAATGGATGATCATATCAAGTTACGCATACAAGTATTAATATCTCATTCTGCAAGTATTAATATTTTATTTTCCTAAATATTTATACTTATGAAGGTTGATGTGGGGACAGTGTGAAAACTCGGAAAGGGGACCATATAATTAGTGGAGATCATAGTACATCATTAGAGGAAAATTGATGTGGGAATTTTGGAAAGACTGAGAAGGGGAGATTCATATCATTATTCTAATGTCTTAGCGTATGTGCACAATAATTGTTGTTAATTTTAAAGAGAAGAAAAGTAATTTATAATAATATATCAAATTGAATATCTTTTATATAAGGAAAATTGTATCACAGCCTATTTCTATATGTATACGTTTAGTTCAAACTATTTATTTCCATCTACTAATATAATAAATTGGTCAAAATACTTTCTTCTATAATATAAAGAAGAATTACTACATTTTATCATTTTAATAACCCTAAAATACTAGTGAGAAAAGAAAGTACACAATAATTTGATTGCTTCTGTAATTATCCTTTACTAAATAATTTCAGTAAAATTAATAATTTTAGACATGGGAAACGAACCAGTCGCTGTTCCAGGTTGTACTGGGCACAGGCAGGAGAGAGAAGAGGCAAAGAGCCCTCCAAATTGCAAAAATGAAAGCTTGTAACTTTGCATATTCCTAAGCCATTTACAAGTTTTTTTCCAGGGACCACTCAGAAAAAGAGAGAAAATAATTATATGATATCTCTCATGCCCCAGTTGCTATATATATATATATATATATGGTCTGAAACAGTAACCCTCTGGTTTATACTATTTAGGATGTTGACAAGTATTAATTGATTGTTCATATGATCCATTTGGTTACTCAATTAAGATCATGCGGATAATTTTTTTACTTTATGAGGACATGGATGAAAATTGAACCAAAATTAAATGGAAAGAGCAAAAACAAATGGGTCCGAATCGCATGCTATTTTACAAGGTAGCCTCTAACTTGGGAGCATGCTTATTGAGGCATTTGATCAGATGCAAAACTAAAACAAAGCTGACCTTCTGTTGATTTCTCTTTTTCTTCTTCTCATTTTATTGTCTTTATTGTTGTATCTATAGTTGAATCTTGAGACAGATGCCCTGAAAATTATCACTGAATGCAAGGTTCCTTGCAACTTGCAAGCAACCAAAAACAAAAAATGGAGAGTATAATAAGTCCAATTCAAGGAGAAACAATCAAAATCAAGCATATATAAATCTTATACGTACATATACACGAGTAAACATGGCAATAAAGAATTTTTTTGACTGTGGATATATTATAGATAATACATAGTTCTTCCCACAAAATGTCCTTTAACAAAAACATCCACAACTCTTTCCCAAATTACAAACAAGCCCAAGAACAAACGGAGCATCAGATTAACCCATACAGCAAAACCACTTCTTCTGCACAGTAAGTAACAAATTTGTAAGGCAAAACTAACGGAAAAAAAAAAAACTATTTTTTTTTTAATAAAATTGCACATGTATGATAGCAAATCAGATCCTATTTTATTCTAATAATGCATTACAAGAGGAACCGTGGTACAAAAATGCAATATTGCATGCCTAAGCAGACTCCTTTTTAAACATAACAATACCCAAATCAAATTTGGTGGTGCTTAGAGTAGTTGTGCTTTTTACCAGAAGGGGGCTTTCCGGTGGTTGAAAGTATAATTTAATAATGATAGCAGTAGGGCACTGTCAATTTGGTCAAAGAACCTACTTAGGTGCAGTAAGAAGGGCTAGGATCATATAATACATTCTGACTACAGGCATCAATAATAATCAGTTCAGTGTCAGGCTAACTGGTATTTTATCACTACAACCAAAGAATTGCAATCTTTAACTTCAGTATATGCTGGTTCGGTGCTGAAATATAGTGATTGCTATTCCAAATAAAATGCAGAGATTTAGACCAAAGAACACAGCCCCTGCAAGGGTACTCTATGTCTTGAACTATTTATAGATGTAGTGTGTACATTTTATGACTTAAGTCTCAACCAAAACACAAATCACCAAACAATCTTTTGCCATTTTTTTCGAAACAAACTAATCTAAGCTACCCTCCTTTTCTCCTCATTCACTAGAGGGAAACAATGAGAACGGGATTGGTGTTTTGACAAATATAAAAAGAACATGGGATAAAGGTAGGGCTGAAAATGGATTCGGAATTATCCGACTGAATCCGCTTCGTATTTGGATCAAATCCGGATTCGGATAAACGGATTCAGATAATTTCCGGATCCGAATTCGGATAATTACATAATACTCAAGAGGAGATCCGGATCCGGATACGGATTCGGTTGGTAAAGCATAAACGGATCGGATATTCGGATGTATCCGGGAACCCAAGTATAGCTCCCCACGTGACCGCTCAACGCTCTACAATCTTAATTGTTTCAACTATAGCCGGATATATATACCATCCATTCTATAATACTACATATCTTGTGGGATTAAACCAATCTTTGAATCCGGATACATCAGTTCCGTCCTTATTATTGGTTTCCATTAACCAGTCCAGCCCAATTTAACTAAGCCCACAAGTTGTAAATCAACCCAATTCGGTTTACTTGTCTAGTTTTTTTTTATTATACATGATGATACCATATGAACTCGATCTAACGCAATTTAATTACATCGTTGGTTCCAGTGTTTTTTTTTTTTTTTTTACAAATTACATTATAATTTCATATTTATTTATTGGTTCATTTTCATATTTGAATTTCGTTAATTAGTATTTGTATCTTAAAGTTCATATGACTCGATTCTTGGACAATTATTCGTTTCGTATTCGTATTCATATCAGTATTCGTGGATTATCCATTTCGTATCCGTATCCGTTTAAGGCGGATTTGGTTTTAATTTTTTACATCCATTTACTATCCGAATCCGTATTCGTATCCGCTCATTGAAAAACGGATACGGATATGGCATCAGCATTATCCGCTCCGAATTAGCTCCGTTTTCAGCCCTAGATAAAGGGCATTGAAAATGTTTACAAGGGCAATGGATATCACTCACCGATTATACCCAGTCTACACTTAACACCTAAAAAGGTGAACTGAATTCATCTGATAGGTGAACTATTAGACTATATAAAGGCAACATAGCAATCAAATCAAATTTTCAGTTAACTTCCAATACTGTGACAGTTACTGGTAAAAAGACCATGCTTCACATTTTTGTGGCTAATGAATTGCCAGACTTCAGTGGATTTATTCACATTTTGCATGACGATTGTGTCACCTCACAAGACTGATGAATGCATAATTTATTCTGGTTTATAAAGCATGTATTCTCCTCCAGCCACCCAAAATATAAAAAGTAATTGCCAGATCTAGTTTTTTAGACTTTGTAGGGGAAGAGATACTAGCTTGAGCTCAGCAAAGGTTTTTGTGAGCTTGACCCCAAAAATGATCAGATTGGCTTCGAACAACAAATTTGAACGGTTGATCTTGATTAATGATGAGCGAAGCATATATTTTCCAAAAAAAATTTATGTTCAAGTCCTTTTTATTAGATCAAGATGTTAAAAGATAAAAAATATTGGCATTTTAGTGAATTCAACCTCTTCAACTTTATACAAAACGAACTAGGAAAAATAAAAAACTTGCAACATAAACACTTGGCTTGACAAATAGATTATCATCAACAGTTTGAAATCGTTGTTTGAAACAGGCCTGATGGTTTTTGAGGTTAAGCTCATGAACCCCCAGTTATGACTTGTGAGCTTAAGCTCATACTGTTGTAGTATACAAAGTACCGAAGCATAACTAACTGTTGTAGTATCATTTAATCAAAGTATAGAGATAAATAGAAGAAATAATTATACCGAGCTAGACTTGCCGGTGTTGTTGTCTGAAGCATCCTTGTAGACCGGGTCCGCCTTCGTCAATGGAGAATCAGATCCTGGTGCAGTGGTAGCCGTCTTTTTTTCATCCCTAGCTTTGTTGAAAATTACAGTAAAGCCCTCAGCAGATGCTGGGTCATTCACATCCCACTCCCCAAATTTTGGTAATGGTCCTCCAGCCTTCTCCTACAACAATTTAAAAAAGCACAAGTAATTACCGATCCCAGTTGGTACCAGGTCATATCATATGAGATACTGGTAGTGACATTAACTGGAATATTGCCTCTTACAAAATACTATGCACAAACACAGAAAGCACCAATTGCAGTGTCAATTAAATAAATCATAATTTATTTCCCTCTCTGTTGTCAGCAATATACTTCAAAGATGGTGCAATGGTAAATAAAAACGAGCAATGCACAAAACTAAAGTAGAGTATCATACAGGAAATTAAGGTGATATCCTAAAACCCAAGCACCACTATATACTGGAAGGAGCTCTGAAATTCATATAAAATAAGAATAGAATTAAATCTACACCAGAATTTCAATTTTTCGAATCTATTAGCCAAGCAAACCCTAACTCTGGGACAAAACATGATGAAGAGAAGAGCAAATAATCTAATTTCATTAAAGGAATCTGAGTTACACTTTAATTACGGTAAAACGCCAACCACACGTCTAACCAAAATCTCCCCATGTTGTGAAGTCAATATGTACAGATAATCCTAATTTTACTTTCCAAAATTCAAACAAAAAATGGGACCAAGAGACTTACTCTTTCAAAAGAAAAAAAAAAGGAGAGCACATTCAATGTAGAACTAATCGGATATAAGCAGAATAGAATCGGTCAAGCAGTACTGAATGTCAAAATTACATTAAAGATTCCACTAATAAGAGAATAATTCATCAAAAACCAAACAAAAAGAAAGCTATTAAATATTTTTAAGAGAAAAATTGAAAGCACATACTCGGATAATTTGACAGATGCTGACGAACAAGATTTTCAGTCTAAAAGCTCAAAATTAAGAGGAAATAGAGGAAATAGAAGGATAAAAAGATCGGAGCTTACCGACATCAATTCTTTCAGTGGGAAAACGACAGCTGATGAGAGAGAGCGAGCAAGAGAGAGAGAGAGAGCGCTTGGTGACTTGGTGACGGTGTGAGTAAGAACTGGCTGCGTAGCTTTGTATTGATTTATTTTAACACTTTTCCGTGTTAACCCTTGTGTATTTCTAATATTTCTAAGCAGAATAATAAAAATAGGCAAATTCTTCTATGGACATAAGGACCTATTTGTAAAATAAACATATTTTCATTTTCAAAGTTCAAACAGTCGATCCGACCGTTCAACATTATCTCCATATTAAAATGTAATTGGAGGTCAAATTTTACATTTTTTTGAATTTTTTTACTATTTATTAAGTATTTTACAAATTCAATGGTCTGAATTTGACTAGTTTTTGTAAAATACTTAATAAATAGTAAAAAAATTCAAAAAAATGTAAAATTTGATCTCCAAGTATATTTTAATATGGAGATAATGTTGAATGGTCGGATCGACTGTTTGAACTTTGAAAATAAAAATATGTTCATTTTACAAATAGGTCATTGTGTCCATAGAAGAATTTGCCAATAAAAATAGGCAAATTCTTCTATGGACATAAGGACCTATTTGTAAAATAAACATATTTTCATTTTCAAAGTTCAAACAGTTGATCCGACCGTTCAACATTATCTCCATATTAAAATGTAATTGGAGGTCAAATTTTACATTTTTTTGAATTTTTTTACTATTTATTAAGTATTTTACAAAATTCAATAGTCTGAATTTGACTAGTTTTTGTAAAATACTTAATAAATAGTAAAAAAATTCAAAAAAAATGTGAAATTTGACCTCCAAGTATATTTTAATACGGAGATAATGTTGAATGGTCGGATCGATTGTTTGAACTTTGAAAATAAAAATATGTTCATTTTACAAATAGGTCCTTATGTCCACCGAAGCAAATGCCTATATTTTTTTTTGAAAATCTTCACAGAATTTTGAGATTGGGACTTGGGAGTTGGAGAGACTAGTAGAGATATAAACTCAAACAAATATAATAGACGCCACCTTATAATTAATGTACGCTCGATGATATCGTTACAACAGACAATTGTATTGACAAAATTATTCTGCATGGATTCGGTCTATCAAGTGTTCCATTAGCTAAACAACAATACAACTATCTTATGTCGCAGACTTACAGTAATAATAATAGAATATAAATTAATTATAAAAAGACTCAGAATTTATAACAACAAATTAATTTGACAATTTCGATAATCCTAAAAAATAATTTGTAATTTGAAAATCCAACTATTGAAATTTAATATGTACAATATATGCAATGTATGCACATGAAAATGACAAAATTTGTTGTAAGTTTTATTGTTAATCAAATAATTTAAATTTATAATTATCCA
Organism: Carex kokanica; assembly: GCA_025461125.1. Taxonomy (NCBI): domain Eukaryota; kingdom Viridiplantae; phylum Streptophyta; class Magnoliopsida; order Poales; family Cyperaceae; genus Carex; species Carex kokanica. Next base: position 47,762 of record JAJGRX010000989.1, on the reverse strand, counting down.
TATTTAACGATATTTAATAAATTATTGGGCAAACAAAATTTATCATTTATCATTATTTTTATACTTTGACTTAATTTGAAAAATCTTTATTAAAAATTATCGAATAAAATTACCTAGTGACAATATATTTCCTCCATCCTTGTAACAATCACATGATACATTATCACACATCTATCTCTGAGTGTATAAATTTAATGGTAGACCGGATCCACACAGGACAGGAGGAAGGTCATCCGGGAAACTCGCCTACTATTCTTATATAGCTGTCAGCCTGTCATGTTTGTGGTTTTGTGAAAAGTCAACAAAGGTCAACTTGTGTTAAATTTTTTTAACAGCGTATACACTTAATTAACCCGATAAATTGTCGCAATGCCCCTATAAATCTCAAAATATCTCAATAACCCTCCAAAAGAGAAATACACAACGCATTACGCATTCTACTCTGCTGCTATTAATACAAAATAGAAAATACCCAAAATAATTCAAGGATAAGAGGAGATTGCGTATTTACAAGAGTTCAAGGATACAATTTTACATAATTTTAGCCGAATTTTTTTTAGTTACCACTTAGACTGTGCTCTAGACGAGGGTATACGGAGGGAGGGGAAGAAGAAAACACTATGCGAAGGTTACGCCGTCGCCATACCGGATCTGACCGACCTTACGCATCTGCTCCAGAAGGGGAGAATCGAAGAGAGAACGTACACATTACTGTGCGGAGGAGAAGAAAGGGGAGAGCTACACTTTGTTTTGGCGAGATTTGTAACTCCCGATTTGGGGTGTAAATTTACTGTTCCGAAGGTTGTCTCCCCCGTCGCCCGTCCCCTTCCTTCCCTTTAATGAGGGTTTTCCCCTCTGATACTGGAGCACAGCCTTAAATAATTCCAAATTAAACAACCACAACTCAAAATTCAAAATTTTAAATTTTACCACCCACGCACTCTGGGGACACGCACCAAATTTTTCGGTGCGCCAACTGAGGATGCGCACCAAATATTTTTTATTTTTTTATTTTTTGGGTGCGCACCCTCAGAAAGCGCACCAATTTTTTAATTTTTTTATTCTATTCTATTTGAAAATTTTGGACTAATTTTTTTTTGTTATATTCTATTTTGTTCTGTGGTGTTTAGAATTATATATGCATATCAAATTTGACGGTGAAATTGTAGAAAATAAAACGCATTTGTTTAACAAATAAAATTTTATATTAAATTTGAACTAAACATTACTACAACAAATTATACGCACAATCTGAGCAGCGTTTTGTACTAAGTAAGTTGGTGCGCAAATTACTACAAATTATACGCACAATCTGATCAACGTTTTATACTACAAATTATACGCAGAATAGAACTTAAAAAAAAATTGGTGTGCTTCCTGAGGGTGCACACCAAAAAATCAAAAATCAAAATGAAAATTAATTTGGTTCGCATCCTGAGGTGCGTGGGTGATAAGAATTGAAATTTAGAGATATGAGTGGTGGTTATTTAATTTTGATTTATTGGGGTGGTAACTAAAAACATTTCGGTAATTTTAGGCACACAATTACACAAAATATTTTTAGTTACCTCCTCAATATTCCAAAATTTTGATATTACCATTGATTTATAAAAAAATCAAAACTTAACACATCCGCACCGTGGTTCTGCACATGACTTGAAAGTCATGTGCACCACAGTGATGCGTCTGAGGTTTCCTCTGTTTCAGTTCAATCTGAGCAAATTTGAGCTCGAAACTCATATGTAGAACCACAATGCGCACATGGTAAACTTTTCATATTTTTCTATTCAAATTATGGCATCGTGCGCAAAAATGTCCAATTAAATATTTTATTCATATTAATATGTATTATTTAGTGAAAAAAAATCAAGAATGGACATATTAATAAAATAGGTATGTTTAGATGAAGAAATAACTATTTTTTTAATTTAAGATGGAGAAATATCTAGTTAAATAAGTTATGATAAGTTATGATGGGCATATATCTAAAGAAATTTCTTTAGATTGAGAAAGTAAAATAGGATGCGTTAGCATATATCGTTAGTACGTTAGCAAAATTCTAATATTATATATAATATATTGAGTAGAACTAGGGTGTGATGTGCTCATCAAACTCTTTAGTGAGCACAACTCTACATAAATTATCGGATTTACTTCAAACGAGATGAATCCAACCGTTGAAACCGATGTACTTTACGAGTGATGCATGTACATGCAAAATTTTGAATATTTTTGAATTCATTTAGTCTCAAGTCAAGTTGTCAAAATTGATGAAAAATTAATGATCCAAAATAAAGTTGTTTTAATGCATTCAAAATATTCTCAATTTTGACCACTTGACTTGAGACTAAATAAATTCAAAAAAGTTCAAAATTTTGCATGTACGCTCATCACTCGTAAAGTACATCAGTTTCAACGGTTAGATTAATCTCGTTTGAAGTGAATCCGATAGTTTATGTAGAGTTGTGCTCACCAAAGAGTTTGGTGAGCACATCACACCCTAGTTCTACTCTAATATGTTTGACTAGCAATTAATTTTTAACCAAATTTAAGAATGACAATTTTGCTCCATAAATTTTTATCGCTGTTGCTGTATCAGTCAAGCTTTCAAAAAAAAAAAAAATTGATATTTGGTTTAGACTATGCTGCTATTTGTTATGGTAGATGTTTCATATAAAATATTTTATTGTTGATTTAAGATGATGAGTTACATGTATTATGAGTCAAGTATTATGCAAATCTGTATATTATGTTTGGTTGTGAAATAAGAATAGCTAGAATAGTCAAGTTAAAAAATAGTTATTGTTTGTCTTATTAGAATAGTCAAATCTCAAAACTCTTAGGAATAGTCTATTCTAATAAGACAAAATGTTTAGATTCACTATTCTAGCTATTATAACTCAACCAAACACCGAAGAGACTATTCCGAATAGCCTGACCTCAAAAATAAATTATTATCGTTCCAACCAAACATACTATATAGTTACAAAGAGTGAGGCTACGGTACTATGCATAGCACGGATTAGTCCGTGCTACGGCTCAATATTTGAGTTTTCAAAATCCTAACGGTCGCTCCGAACCGTTCAACATGATTATAAAAGGAATATGTACTTGCAAACCAAAATTTACATTTTTTCAAATTTTTTTACTATTTTTTTAGATAGGTAGAAAATCACTTGATTTGAAAATTCTGGACCATCCAAAAATAATAATTTTCTACCTATCTAAAAAAATAGTAAAAAAATTCGAAAAAATGTAAAATTTGGTTTGCAAGTACATATTCCTTTTATAATCATGTTGAACGGTTCGGATCGACCGTTAGAATTTTGAAAACTCAAATATTGAGCCGTAGCACGGACCAATCCGTGCTATGCATAGTGCCGTAGCCTCACTCTAGCCGAGCTACAAATTCCTTTTGCGACTTTTGGCAAACTAGAGCATTTAAAGTATATCTTATAGTTGGTGCACGTACACATCATGCTAGACTTAACATCTACGTTTGCAAGTTGGTCAAAATACGGCAAATTCGGATCCGTGAAACCATAGATTTTGTAAATCACTATTGTCAACGCAGTTGTTAAGATATTTTATGTATGGTATTACATTTGCCGAATTTTTTATTTATATCCAAAAAATAAATTAAATTATAAAAAATAACCATGTTGGTGTTGAAAATCGAACTCTACCCAAATCGGAAAAAAAATTTCCGGATTCAACATCTAACTCCGGAAATTTTTTTTCCGGAAACTCAACTCTAATTCCAAAAAAGAATTTTCCGAACTTAACAAATTTTTTTTCCGAACTTAAATTTTTTTTAGAGATTCCGGAATTTTTTTTTCCGAACTTAACAATTTTTTTTTTTTAAAAAAAATAGCTAAAATACTGAAATATAACACTAAAAAATCGAATTGTTTTTTTTAAATATTTGTTAAATTACTTTTTTTGATAGCATATTTATACTAAAATACGCTAAATTACTTGAAATTATGTTAATTTATGCTGATTGACACTAGATTACTTTAAATTATGTTAATTTTTTTTTAAGAGACAAATAGTTAAAATGCTGAAATCTAACACTAAAAAATCGAATTTAGTTTTAAATATTTGCTAGATTACATTTTTTTTTTATATAATTAGCATATTTATACTAAAACACACTAAATTACTTGATTTATGCTGAATTACACTAAATTACAATAATTATGTAGAATTATGCTAGAATACGGTAAAGTACGCTAAATTACGTACGAATAGGGATGATATCTTTACTGAGAAGGCGAAAAAACGACGACGAAACTTCAAACGGCCATAAAACGACGCTCGAGTGTCCGATTTCAGTAAATGGCCACTTTTCGAAAAGCTTGCGAAAATGCGCATGTGTCCGAACTCGCTTCGCTAGTTTTCCAAAGTCAGAATCGCCAAAAAACAAAGGGAAGAGCCTCAAAACTTCAGTTGAAGTTTCCGATAAGATTTTCATTTATATTATTCAATCTACGTAGCTCAGTAAATTAGTTATGTAATGAACTTTTAGAATACCAATTTTTATTATTTTTGGAATTTTTTTTACTATTTTTTATGATTTATGAAAGATGCCACAAAATAGGCCCCATTCATACGTAATTTAGCGTAATTTATCGTATTTTAGCATAATTCTACATAATTATTGTAATTTCAGCATTTTAGTAAATTTACCGTATTTTAGCACAAAATCGGCCCTATTCGTAGTAAAAAAACCAATTCGATTTTTTAGTGTTAGATTTCAGCATTTTAGCTATTTTGTTAATTTCTAAATTATTCTACACCATTTTGAAATTTTTTAAATTAATTTAACAAATATTAAAAAAAACAATTCGATTTTTTAGTGTTAGATTTCAGTATTTTAGCTATTTTGATAATTTCTAAATTATTCTACATCATTTTGAAATTTTTTAAATTAATTTAACAAATATTTAAAAAAACAATTTGATTTTTTAGTGTTAGATTTCAGTATTTTAGCTATTTTTCTCTAAAAAAAAAAAATGTTAAGTTCGGAAAAAAAAATTTCCAGAATCTCTAAAAAAAAAAAAAAATTTGTTAAGTTCGGAAATTTTTTTTCCGGAATTCGAGTTGAGTTTCCAGAATTTTTTTTTCCGGAGTTAGATGTTGAATCCGGAAATTTTTTTTCCGGTTTGTATAGATTTCGAATTTCAACACCAACATGGTTATTTTTTGTAATTTAATTTATTTTTTGGATATAAATAAAAAATTCGGTACATTTGAGACGCTTTCTTTCTTAATATACATTCTAAAAATAAAAAAGGTAAACATGTTTGAGTGATTACATATATTTATTTAACAATATGGTAATGTACTAAATAATATATCTACAAATTTACACCTCTTTCACACTACAAACTGTTACACATATTCAACGTCTTCAATCACTCTTCTTCAATGTCAGAATCTATTGGGCATGATCCATCATCCACAGTTGCAAGCGGGTCGAATTCTGGTGAATTCGGATCCGTGCAACCCGTTACCAAATTCAGTTTGCAGCTTTCCCCCTTGTACCAAAAAAAAAAAAGGAAATGGAATGAAATGTTATTGTCATATAAGATAAGTACAATATGCATCCATCTTATCAAGCCTCTATTTTAGTTAAAAAGCGAAAATCTAAAACTTAAAACACTAATATTAAACGGTCAGGTATAATTATTAACACTCTGGTGTATAGGTTCCTGATTGAACAGGAGAATTATTGCTTTGGTCAAGAGCATGAAAGAAATGAAGATAAGAACTACTTACCCCTTTGATGTATAGGTTCCCAATTTCACAACTCAAAATTGCATTAGAATCTGGAAATATTGCATTGTCGCATGCCCCCTCTGCACTTAATTCTTCAGCCAAACCCTATAGTTCATACAATTCATGAGACCAAAAAGTAAATTATAGCAAAATTATTTTGTAAGTTTGATAAAACTGAGAGATGAAAGTGCAAACTCATGTGTTTTCTCAAACAAACAAACAAAAAAAGTTGCACCATACACACTTGTAAATTCTACGAATTTCAGAAGTTAAGCAGTATGAGCCGATAAAAGGCTGGTACAGGCCGTTATGTCTTGAAACTTGAAAGCATAAACAACTTTGACTTAACTTGCATGGTGCCAACTATTATATTACTGAAATTTGGTTGAATTGTCAGTATAATATAAAATATGATTATGTAAACTAGTCAAAATCCTACGGTAAATGTAAATATAAGGCTGGTGCAGTGATTTGAAAGTGAAAAAAATATATATTGAAATTAATTTAAAACCTGACCTCGTTGAAGAAGCTAATCGGTCGGTTTTTCCACCATTTTAGGACCTGAAATTGAAGCTTGTATGGACCATCCCAATTTTCTCCATTCGTAAATGAAAATATAAGATTCACAGCTGCAATAGCACATTATAATGAATAAGTAAATCAGTTAAGTAATTGATTTGATTAATTAATTAATAGTGGGAACTATAAGTCAATAACAATACTCATGCCAAGAATTTATACAGAACATGCTCATAAAATGATCATGAAAATTAAACTGTGGCAAAAGAAGGGTCAACTCAAACACACAAGTAAAATTTGTAATCAAATTACATTAAAATGTCTTATGTTATTAGCTAATAATTAATTGGGAACTGGTTAAGCATTGCATACTAATGGACATTTTGTACTCCACAAAAATTAACCAAAAGTAAAAAAAAAACCAGAAAGAAAAAGTTTAAGAAAAAAATAGTGTACCATATTTGGGGACACGTATCTTAATAGAATAATACGGAGCATCAGCGATGCCTCGGTTTTTTCGTGTCATCACTCTTGGTTCACCTCCGCACATTATTGGCTGGTTAAACCCGCCTACAATATTTGATAAAATATGCATGAGAAAATTATTCATACAATTATTTTACATATTAACTGTAGTAATTATTTCAGTTGGTGTGGTAAACTGGTAACCATAACTCTCAGCATCAAGAATCTGAGTACAGTACTTTGGTACCATGCCAATTGCAGAGTGTTCTGGTCTCTACCGCACCTTCATTATTTTCCAATCAAGTATTAATTAAGTCTCAAATTAAGATTTGAGTTTGGATTTACCGTTGCGTCACAGAAACAGACTAAACAAGCATGTATGGGAAGATTCAGATGTCTCAGAAATTGTACATGCAAATATGGAATAAACTAAACTTGCCATACCATTAAATGCAATTCCATATTCTTCATTCGGCACCAAATTAGTAGCCGCTGGATTGTAGAAGAGGGTCAAACTCTCCCCCTAAAATAGTCATGTAAATTGAAGTAAAAATAAAAACAAAGCAGAAACATTCTCATGCGTGTTCCTTCCAGACCTTAAATATCATGTGCACTCTATACTTCTATTGTGAGAAATAGTACCATGTGACTATTCCATATTTAATTAAGTAAAAGTTATCCATGATTTATGCAGATAACAAAAGGAGGACTGGAGGAGCCTGTAATTATTTTGAAGAAAGGGAAGCATGACTGTGTATTTTTTCTGATGCTAACCATGATTCTTGGGGATAATATTGTAACATTTCATTTTCAGCATTGCAGGGTTACAACAGATAATTTGAGGTTTTCATGGGCACAATATGAAAATGTCATGAGAGATACTGTGAAAATGAAAATGTAAATGTACCGAAGCAGGAGGGAGCCCGTTTGCAGTTCTCCAATAAACAGGAGATTTTCCTAATTCAAATTCAGACCATTTTGGCAGAGAACATCTTCAAGAAATTAAATTAAAATTTATGAGTATGAGTAATATATTTTTAAAAAAAAATCTAAATTGTGCTGAGTCAAAAAGAGAATTTGTTACTCTTTAGTTTCTTCAGTTTGAGGCACCGCAAGAGTAGAACTAGCTTTTCTTTTTGTCCCTTGGAAATTTTTCTGATGCCCATATCTCCTTATGCAACCTACAAATTTATACAGAATCTCAAGTTGCATGATTCGGCAATAGAATAAAATAAAATATATACCCAAAACTTCTGATCTTTGCAACCTCCAGCCTTTCCTTTCCTATGTCACTGTCTACTTGCATAGAACACCCAAAATAAACAAAATATAATATACTCACACAAGCTGGACAACCAAAAGAAAATACATAAACACATCAAATTTACAGAGTCAAGTGGCTGGTATAATTTATTCTATTGGTGTCATTTCATCATTTGATAGTTAGTTCCGATAGTGATACTTCTCACAAATATCTGAACAATAAAACTTTTGACAGGGCATATATGTATTAATTGTTCCAGTTTCCGGGTCACACTGGCAAAAATCACGAAGTTCATCCAATTAGACGGGATAAACAATGAAGAATAAATAGTTTACCATTTGGAGGAGAAGGCTTAATGATAGAGGCAAAGGAGCCGCTTGGGCCTGAGTTTTTAGACGGAGAAGGTTTCAATTGAAGGAGAGAAGATGAAGTGGAACAAGAAGAGAAGGTCGCCATTAGCAAACTGAGAGAGAGAGAGAGAGACTGAGAGTCCGAGAGGATTGAAGTTAAGGGGAGAAGGAATTAATTGTGAGAGAGCAGCTCCCCGCGGAATTCGGATGCAGTGAAGTAACCCAACTTTTGGGTTTTAGATGGAAACCGTTCGATTCGAATCCGCGAAAATCCATCCCAAGTGAGGCACACATCCCGACGAAGAACTCGAATCCCGAGACGATCTTGAGCGACGAATTCTAATCGGACGGTCTCGATCCAAAATCCAAAGATTGGGTTACTTTAGGGGATCCGGACTCAGCTCCGCGCCACACAAATTGGAGATTTGGATATTTTGTGGCAATGGTCCTGCACTATTATAAAATTGAGAAATATTCTCACGTCCAGCATAAAATAAATAGTTAAAGTGTGTATACCAGCCGGCAGCCATAATTTTGACAGTGCATCTCTACAGTAGAAATCCGTACAAAAGGTGACACAGGAAATCCGGAATTGTGAAGGAGCTTATAATTAGACTGGTCACTGCCTCACTGCCACTGGTAAGATATTTCTATCCCAACTTTTGTTGTTAGTAAAAAAAATCTTGTTGGCACCCTTTCTTCTCGCAAATTCATGATATGTTTCTTCCCACTTGGGTTATTTTTTTATTTATTTTTCTGGTGGTTATAAGTTGTTATGTCTCAGATATTTAGGGATGTTAAATCTCAAAATTTATCTCAATTGTAATCGAATTGTTAAGTATTAAAGTGATAGTCGCTCAACATTCTTTACTTAGCATATTTATTCCACAATAAACCGTGACGTAAATAGGATTTTGATCAGGAGGAGCTGGCAAAAAAAAAAAAATACAAATTTCATTCAAAATTTTCGCTAATAGGATTTTGAATTAGCTCCCTATTTTCGCTAATTCCACACCCCAATTCAAACACATCCTTATATTAGTTAAAAAATACGACACAACTATGCAAGTTTATTTTAATAAAATTGTGAAAAGGGTCGCTCAACGTTACCCTCGTCTCGTTTTAAAAAAATATATATTTGTCTAATTATTTTGACGAAACAGTCCGTAAACTTATATTTAAAATTTTAAACGTCAATTTATTTATTTTTATATAAAAAATAGAAGTCTAGCTTATCAACTTTCATTTAATGTTCATAAAGAAATTTCATCTGAATTTCGAACTTACGATCTTCCACACATAGAGTTTTATCCTTTGCCACTAAACTAAATATTAGCTTTTATTCAAATGTCAATTTTATTACCGAATTTTGTGATATTCGGTGACATGTTATTAAAAAAAAAGACTTGAGTGGAAGCAATCTGATCATAATTGTTTGATTTATATCAAGATTTGTATATATTTGATTTGCACGAATCATAAAGCTATTCACGCATATCTTGATACCAATCAAATGGCTCAGACTGAACATCAAATCTAATTTAGTCCGATGCCCATCAAACCACCCTCGTTCCCGCCGAAATTTTTATTAATAGAAAAAAAAAATATATCGACATTGAAGAAGCATTTAGCGAAAATTCGAGATATAGCTAAAACGTGATAGTCCATAACGTCCAGAGTACTGTAGCTAGACGTTATAAATCATAACGTCCAGTTAATCTGATTGCTAATGATCTCTGATTAACAAAAAACACTGTAGCTGGACGTTATGTACCATAACGTCCAGCTAGAGAGTTTTTTTTTTTTTTTGCTGCTGCTTTGTTTGTGAATTTTTTTGTCGTTCCCGTATAAATGGTGTCCTGAACATATTAATTCGTGGAGTGCTGTTCTGAAATTAAGTACTGCTGCTTGAAAATGAAGTGCTTAAAATTTAGCCAAATCTATGTCAATCCACACAAGATAATTCTCATACTTTTTATATTGGAAGGGCACCAAATTTGACAATAAGTTAAACTCCAATCTGGTCCAGTAAATATTAGTGAAATAAAGCAGGATTTGGTAGGCGAGTTTGGAAACCGGAATAACATCAGGTTCGGATGCTGGTAATTTATGCTGGACGCTTGTCTCCTAATTCTCTCCAATCAAACTCTCTTCTAAGCGCAACAAGACTCTTGTGCTTCATCCACGGTGCTTCACCACGAATCTTAAAGCAGCGTCGTCAGTTGAGCCCAAGCCGCGATGTGGCACTCTCCAATCACGTGATCTCAGTATTGAGCAGGGAATGCAGGATGACGGAGGCACATAAGGTATTTGATGAAATGCTGCAGAGAGATGTCATTTCATGGACCGCTCTTATATCTGGATATGTCAGGTAGCTGCTTTCTGAAATGGATGCATATGCTGTGCCAATTTATTTGCTAATAATCATCTAATTAAACAGGTCTGGCATGCTCCATCAAGCGCAACTCCTCTTTGACCGATCCGATGCAATGAAAGATGTCGTCACGTGGACTGCCCTTCTGTCAGGCTACCTCAAATCCAAAATGATTAAAGAAGCAGAGGACCTATTTGCATCAATGCCAGATAAGAACCTAGTTACCTGGAATACAATGATGCAAGGTTACATTGAAAGTGACCTCATTGATAAGGCTTGCAAACTTTTCCAAAAAATGCCCGTGAGAAATGTGGTCTCTTATAACACTCTCTTAACCGGTTTAATGAAAGCGGGTTACATTGATCAGGCTTGCAGAATGTTACATCAGATGCCAGAAAGGAATGTTATTTCTTGGACTTCTGTTATAACTGGCCTAGTGCAGGCTGGCCATGTCAATCAGGCCCGTGAGTTATTCAATAAAATGCCTGACCGAAATGTGGTTTCTTGGAATGTCATGTTTTTAGCTTATGCACAAAATGGCCGGGTTAATGAAGCTTTAGAACTCTTCAATAAAATGCCTGTGAGGGATATACCTTCTTGGAATGGCATGATAACAGGCTTGGTACGAAACGGACGAGTGGATCAGGCGAAGGAGCTGTTTGATGAAATGCCGGAGAGAAATGTGGTGAGTTGGACTTCCATGATTTCAGGTTACGTGCAATTGTCTATGAATGAAATGGCTTTAATGTTATTTTGTGAGATGCTTCAGGATGGTAACTGTAGACCTAACCAAGCAACCTTCGTCAGTGTTTTAGATGCAATTAGCAATAAAGTGGCACTTATAGAAGGGCGGCAATTGCACCAAGTCATAATTAAATCCCAACTTGAGCACAATCCTTTTGTGGGCTCTTCCTTGATAAATATGTATGCAAAGTGTGGTGAAATTGGTATCGCACGAGAAGTTTTTGATTTGTCATCTCAGAGAGATCTGGTATCTTGGAATGGTATAATAGCCGCTTATGCACACCATGGCAATGGTAGAGAAGCCATAAATTTATACAAAGAAATGAAAGCAATGGGGTTTAAACCTAATGATGTCACCTATGTGAGCCTGTTATCTGCTTGTAGCCATGCAGGCCTGGTAGATGCAGGTCTTATGATATTCAATTCCATGGTTAGAGACAAGTCAGTTGTAGTTAGAGAAGAGCATTATACATGCTTAATGGACCTATGCGGTAGATCGGGGCGGTTAGACGATGCTAAAACAATAATTAACGGGCTTAAAATCCGATCCTTATCAGGTATCACACTTGGGGCATTTCTCAATGGGTGTAGTTTGCATGGAGAAGCAGATGTTGGTAAATTGGTAGAAGATAAATTATTGGAGGTAGAGCCTAATAATTCGGGAACTTACACGCAGTTATCGAATATTTATGCATCGGCTGGGAAATACAAGGAAGCGGCAAAGATTAGGCAAAAAATGATTGATAGAGGGTTAAAAAAGCAGCCCGGGTGTAGTTGGATTGAGGTGGGGAATAGGGTTCATGTGTTTGTGGCTAGGGATGTATTGCATAGCGAGTCAGAGTCGATATATGGTTTGTTGCATGATATTCATGATATGATTAGGAGGGCTGGATGTGATATGGAGGGTAATAGAGATGCCATTGATCATGGTGTTTAGTATAGATATATTTTGTTGAGATGAAAACCTTTTTGAGTTCTCCATCCCGGTTTATTATATCATGGGCAACCTTTCGTCATTACTTGAATTTGGTATGTTTTTTATGTAGTTAATATTTATACCCAGTAGACCTGTTCGGCTAGAGCAGAATATTGGAATTGAGAGGAATAGAGTCTCCATCCAGCCGAACAAGATTTAGATGAATAAGAACAGGAGGATGGAATAGACCACTTTTCCACTTTTCTCAATTCTAAGAGGGGCATTTTTCATTTTTCATTCTTTCTCACCTTTTCTCTGGCACATTTACAGAGGAGAGAAGGCTTCCCTGACTTCCCTCTCCTCTCCGGGATTGTTGCAAATCAAAGACTACGGAAGAGTTGGTGTCATTTTTATCATTCAAATGATATCCGTATAGACTGTATTGCACTAGTTCGGTCCCAAGTCTCTCTCTTCTCAATCTTTTCCTCTTCTTTTGTGCAATTTTTTCTATGATCAGAAGCTAATACGTGATGTTGTCAACTTTTCTTTTTGAAAAATTGGAAAAGAAAAGGGAAATTGAAATTGGCACTTGTTACTAATTTGGAGCTAAGAAGGGACGATATTTGAGTAATTTAAGGTTTCTGCTGACAGAGTAGGAAGCTTCTCTATGCTTGAATTTGTTCTCTTGATCAAGGTATTTCTTTTTTCTATTTTTTCTAATTACCGTTGCACCTTTTTTATTTGAATTAACCTTCCCGGGGTCATAAGTTGGCAGATTACGACAATGAGAAAATTTTGTTTGAAGTGTCAAATCTAACTTAATTTTCTCGGTTTTTGGCCTAACCAGCAGTTATATATCTGGACAAAGTTGTTTACAGACATTAGGGGTGTCAACGGGTACGGTATAGGTTGGGTGGAAACATTTTCATATCCGTACCTGTTACAAATTGTTCTTACCCGCTACAAATTATCTTATATGTACCCTATCCTATCCTTACCCGTTATAGTTGTCGGATAACGAAACGGTAGTGGATAAATAACGGGTAATACTAATATAATAATTATTTTTATTAATTATTAAATAAAACATTAAAACATATATATTCATTTCATATATGTATATAGTACTTTATTGGAAAAAAAATTATGATCATGCTAAAGGCAAGTAAACCAATTAAAGTACTCTTTTCAATACTTATAATCAGTGTTCTAAATAGCGCGCTATAGTGGCGCTATAGCGTTTTTGGACCCCAAACGCTACGCTACGACATCAAAATGCGCTATTTGCGCTATACAATATGAGTTTTTTTTTTTTAAGCAATTTATATGGGTTTTAAATAAAGATAAAAAAAAATCTCAAACTGAAATTGAATTTGTTGCTACTTGCTACAAATAAATCAATTTGAAATTGGGAATAGAAATTGAAATTTGAATAGAAAAAAAGTCCAAACTGGAATTAAAATTTGAATAGAAAAAAAAAATAGATTATGTCATGAATCATGATACTTAAGATATTTTTAATAGGAAAAATCGATAGTTTATGATATTACTATGGATATTTTGAACCGCAATTTGGACTTTGTACGGGTTCAATATGAATATTTTAATTTCTTAATTACTTTGGTGTTATTTATTGTTCTATGAGACCTTAGATAATATTGATATTTAGTACAAATATTGAATATATGAAATGTAAAAAAAAAAAACACTATTTGGAATAGCTTCCGCTATATCGACGCTATTCGCTATAGCTTTTTTTTTAGCCTTCCCGCTACGACGCTATAAACGCTATTTAGAACCTTGCTTATAATATATATATTATATATAATTTTTTTTATAATTACCCGATCGGAGTAACAGATATGAAATAGGCTTTACCTGTACCCTTATCCGTTTAGATAACGAAAAAAAATCATTATCCGTACCCGATAAGTTTACGAAAAAAAAAATCTTACCCATACTCTTCTTATCGGATACCGGAAGCGGACCTACTATACAAGAATGGGGTCAATTGACCCCCAATTTTTTTTTTTAAATTAGTACTAAAAATATACTTCTCTTATATAAATTATAGTAAAATGCTAGGGGTACAAGAAATTGACCCCTATATTTTTTGTGAAATTTTATACTATTGACCTTATTCTTAAAAAAAATGATTTGCGTATAATTTGGGCAATTTCTAGCATTTTAGAACTTTTTTAATAAAAAAAAATCAAAATCTCACATGTAACACTTCTTATTTTATATTATATCTCTCTCACTCACCATTCTTATTAAAAAAAAAAAATTTAACCCCCATTCCATGAATTCCTGGTTCCGCCCCTGTCGGATACGGTACGGGTCGGATAAACGGATAAAAGGGTGCCATTCACACCCCTAACAGACATGTTTTGCCCTTGAGTGGTTTGCATGCTATGCAATAAAAAATGACTTTAGTTCTTACCTGCTTAAAAATGACTTTAATCACAAGTGGTTTGGTATCTGGACTTCATTGTACCAATTTCCTTAGTTTTCAATTTTGCTCAAAATAGTATCCGATTGTTGCTCAATTTTAAAATTTCATAGTATCTAACAATATGCACCGTAGTAGTATCAGCATCTCAAAAAAATTTAGAGGTTACAAAGAGATTGTACAAGTCTTATTAGTTCTTTCTTTTTGTTGTTATGTAGGTGACATGAACGAATTGGCGACTGAACAATAATGCAGTTTCAATGAAGATATGCACAATCAAAAGCGTTCTAGAAATTAGATTTGCAAAGCTATCTCCAACTTCATTTTATTTGATATTTATCAATTTATTATTGCCAACTTAGTATGTGATTTTTATTTTATTGGATTAAAATCTCGTCATATTTGTAATTCTAATTTGAAGATTAAATCACAATATCTAAGCATAAATTGTAAATCCATGTCATGGTTAAGATATACTGAAGATGAGGGGATCTAATTACACTATTTTATAGTAACACATCCTGACACCATATGTTTACAAGTCATTTTGCAATTTCAAAGTCTAAACAGTCAATCCGAACCATTCAACATGATCTCCGTATTAAAATGTGCTTGGAGACCAAATTTTACATTTTTTGGATTTTTTTAGTATTTATTAAGATGTGTACATTGTTTTCAGATAATTATAGACCATTGACAACGATTTTCAAAAATTCTAAATAGATAGTAGAAAATGTCCAAAAAATGTAAAATTTGGTCTCCAAGCACATTTTAATATGGAAATCATGTTGAACGATTCGGATTGACTGTTTGAATTTTGAAATCGCAAAAATAACTCATAAACATATGGTGTCAAGATATGTCGTAATTGGATCTCTCCTTCCTCTATGCTGAATATGTATTGGCAATTTAATTTGTGCATTGTTTGATATGTGGATCTGAAAAAACAGAAGTGTGTAAAAAAAATCAGCAAGGCTATTATGGTAACTTCTTATTGTCCTCATTTTACTTTTCCATCATCATATTAGCCGAACACAAAAAGTGAAATAGGAGAATATTTTAGAAGAGTGGTTTATTCTAAATTTCATAATTTCACTATTCTGTCCCTATTCCATTTTAGGCCGATTAGGCCCAACATATTTGCCCAACTTTTGCAAGATGGCAAGAGTAATCCTATCGGATCCAGAATGGCGTGACTAGCGGGTCTGATAGAAAATACAAAGGAACTGAGGAGAGGAGGATCATAGGATTATAGACGATTTAAAAGGAAGAAGCGGTGAAACTCGGGCGGTGTCTCTCTTCCGATTAAACTTTCAAGCGTTGTTTCGCCCAAAACACAGCTAGTCGTTTTGATAAATCGCCCAAAAATCGGATCGGATCGTGCGCTGTCGATAGATAGATTTCAATAGATTTCAAGCCGTGATAGCCGCAACAACGGATTATTGCTTGCTATGGCTCAAGGTCCTAAAATTTAAGTAAGGTATTTCACCTCGTTCTGTCTCTGAGTGCAGTATGTAAGTAACACATTTACTATATAGCTTTGATACAGTTTTTTCTGGTACTGGCATGTACTGGTGGTCGCCAGCTGGTATTTAATAATTTCATACCTGACTGGTACAACAGAGCAGGTTCGTTCTGTCCCAAGCAGGATCCAAAATGAAAGAAAGCCTAAATTAACTTCAAGTCTGGTGTACGCCATACATACATCCTTCTAGCACTGAGTAGGTATCAAGTGGCAACACACATATTCTAGCACCAGACTGGTACAAGTTATGTGATATTGAGCTGGTATTCTGGTGCGAAAACAGGTATGGGAGTGAGGGAGAGAAAGCAGAGGCAACATGTCAGAGTGCATAGGAGGATTAAAGCATCTCCTTATTCAATTCTTTCAGTGCTGTGAAATTGAGTTGCAAAACAATCCCAGAGACCATAGAGAGCCCCAAAGACTTGCCAGGGAGACCATCTGTATGTATTTTTCTCTGTAGAATGACAAATCTTTGTTTTGGAGAGTATGAGGAATTCAATTATTTCTAAAATAAATAAGATCCTTTTGATATTAAATAATGAAAACATTAAAGAATTCTGCAGAACTTGTGCTGATTATGTTTATATATTGACAGGTTTGTGCAAGTAGGAGACCTTTTACTTTATTATATTTTCTTTTATTTTTATTGAAGAAACAAACAGATGATTGATCCATTGTTGCATAACTTGTATTCTTTTTCTTTTTCATCATTTAATTTTAAAAACAGTTAGTGTAAGTGAGATTGAAGCTTTATATGAACTCTTTAAGAAGATTAGTTGTGCTGTGATTGATGATGGTTTGATTAACAAGGTATTATTTTAGTCCTATAGCTACTCCCAAATAATGTGTACTCTAAAAATAACGATTTTGCAACTTTGTTCAAGCATATGGTTCCTTTCTGATATTGTTTTATGTTTTAAATTGTGCTAATTAGGAAGAGTTTCAATTGGCATTGTTCAAGACCAATAAAAGGAAGAGCTTGTTTGCAGATCGGGTATTTTCTCTTTCTTGGCATTAGCACTTCCGGTTATTTTACTGTTGAAAGGCATGTGTGTATTGAAATTATAGACACTATTTGGACAGATGTAGTGTATTTTTAGGAAATTGAGAGACACTATATGGACCCTATGTTGAGAACAACATGCTATATTACTCAACTTCTTCCGGATATATTTGAATTTGCACACTGGAACCAAAATTAGGGACACTTTGAGAACTGAGAAGCACACACTAAAACACTCAAACAAAAAAGTTCAAGGCACGTGCACAGACCCGCACTCAAGATGAACAAACAAAACACACCAAGGCTACATCCGGAAACCGTTGCAAAATGAACTTCATAGTTCTTTCCAATTGAACCTAAATAGCCAGTCTCAAACAACTTGCATCCTAGAAGAAAAAACAAAAAATAATGTTAAAATTACTCCTAAAATTTCAAATGTTGTTTGTCAGGTGTTTGATTTGTTTGACATAAACCATAACGGCGCTCTAGGGTTTGAAGAATTCGCACGTGCTCTCTCAGTCTTTCATCCAAGTGCACCAGTTGAAGACAAAATTGAATGTGAGTCTCAGTTGAAAGTAGTATTTTGTCTTCAACTTTAGAACAAAATGTTTGTCGCCAATGACCAAATATTCCGTGTATTGCAAAACAGTTTCATTCAAGCTGTATGATCTGAAGCAACAAGGCTACATTGAGAGACAGGAGGTACTAATTATGTAATTTTATGCTTATACAAGTCTTCCTTTTGTTTTTCGGGGATAACTCCATACTTTTGTGTTGTAAATAAAAGCAAGCATTGGGCTCGACCTTATAATGTGTGATCAATTTGCATACTAGAAAAGGCTGGTATATGAGATGCCACTTATAACCTGTATCAATACCTGCCAATCTGCTACAGAAGAAATGCTGCTTTAGTTCTTTATTTTATTTTTTTCTTTACTCCTTAAAAGTGACATAGTATTAGTTGTTTAGTTCAATGTTGGCAGTTTTGATTCTTCATTTCTTTTCCAAACCTTTTATTTTTATGTGTCAGGTGAAGCAAATGATGGTTGCTACCCTGGTTGAATCGGGCATGGATCTTGCTGATGAAATAGTTGAATCTATCATTGATAAGGTGACTACAATCTGATAGTAGTAGTCTTTCGCACACTCATGCATCGACTAAAATATGAACATGAAATACTGAAGTAAAAAGTTTACATATAGTGAATCCTTTTGTTGCCCAGTCCTAATAATCCGCCCGTAAAGGAAACTAAAATAAAGAAATAAAACATTAACTGATTTACTTTATTATTTTGTCATCTTCCTGTTTTATTTCATGATTTTTATTTCTTGTGCAGACATTTGAGGACGCTGATACAAAGCATGATGGAAGGATAGACAAAGAGGAGTGGAGAAATCTTGTTTTGAGGCATCCTTCTCTTTTGAAGAACATGACGCTTCAGTATCTAAAGTCTCTATCTCTCTCTCTCTCTCTCTCTCTATCTCATGCATGCGTGTGTGTGCACTGACACATAGGCAAAGTTTTAAAGAGCTGATTTCCAAATTCTAATATAATAACTTGAAGCCATTATCCGGGGAATCAGATAACTAGCTATTCTTGGTACTGTCCAGCTGACGTGTTTACAACAGCACTGTTGTATCTTGTATGTGTGGAATGGCAGAACAAATAAGTGAAAATTAAAATAATCATGCAAAAATTAATCACTTCAGCATTTTTTCCTGACAGGTATGGCATGCTGATACTAAACTTGATTATAGCCATTACTTTTGAACTAAAAAAACAAGGTCTTGATGGTTCATGTTTACTTAGTAATTTCTAATCTGTATGTGTCTTCCAAACCTGAATTTATCTCAAAACATTTTCTTATATCCAGTCCTTACAAGTCCAGATTGTTAGTACATTAATACTGGATGAACATCTTAATTTTGTAATTATAACTTGGTTTTCTTTTTCAGGGATATTACAACTGCTTTCCCAAGTTTTGTGTTTCATTCTCAAGTTGATGATGTGAAAATTTGAGTAGGTGTGAGGGGATTGTTTCAAAGTTGTGAGTTTTTCTAATTTTTTTTTTGTTATTTTTGTAGTTTGTATTTCTCTCATGTTGTTGTTGTTGTTGTTGTGTATTGATATATAAGGATCCAGTAGTGGGAAGGTTTGTGGTTAGTTATCTTTCTTGTAGAAATGTTGATAATGATACTAATGTAGTTTTCAAAGTTGTTTGGTTGTGACGAGTTGAACCTAACATTTTGGATGGGATTGTAAATTGCATAGCTACAGTTTAGTAGTAGGAATTAGCACCCAACCATTTCATCAAACTAGTGTGAACTTTTTCTTATTTTTAAGATACAAATTTCCTAATTTGAAGTACATTTTTCGTCTTTACTGTGCTTTCTTTTGATTTTTTTTTATTGAAGAATTAGAGGCATGTTCTACAGCTTGTAAATGTGCAGTAGCTTTCATTTTTTTTTTTTTTTTTCTAATCTCAATTGTGTTTGTAGAATAAATTTACAGGGAAGGAGATGCATATGGATCCTTAGAAAAGCCGAAAACACATAACAGTCCTTGTAAAATGTATGTCCTAACTCCTTACTCCTAACAAAACTGCATTTTTTTTTTCTTTTTGCAGCAAACTTAGAGTCTCACTCTCAATAGCCTTCCCATTTATTTTTTCGTATGATTTTGGAAAAGAGGGTTATCGTGAAAAACCACATGATTCCCTTTTCAAAGGCATTTTTTTTTAAGAAATAGATAATTTTTCAAGAACGAGTATTCGCGTTTCCTTTGGAAACTAGTTTTGCCACAATGAAATCCCTTCTGAAATGCGAATACACCCAATGAATAATGTAATAATTCTTTGTCCTCTTTTCCTTTGTAAGATGTGTTCAATTCTTGTGCTCTTAACTCTATAACTATATATTAATTGCATTGGTCAAACCACTCAGCTCCAATAGATTAGAAATGGAGATAAATAAGAAGACTGAACGCAAATAAAATAAGAAATTAAACTTAGATACATGTTTAACAACGGGGGCGGATGCAAGTGGACTAAATGACGGTGAATTGGCCCCTTTCTTAAATAAAAAATACAAAAGTTATTAATGGTTTTGTTAAAATTTTCAAGAAAAAATATGTTCATGTATCTTTTATTTAAACACATAGTCGTCACATGCAAATTGTATTATTTTTCTGAATGGTCTTGATTTCTTTTCATTTTTTAAATGTTATTTAATAAATTTCTTAATTGATTAGTCATGTCTTTATTTTTTTCTATTTTTTATATCATTTAAAAAATATTATTTGTCATTTAATATGTCATTTTGTATGAGATTTGTATGCAAATATGTCAAAAAGATAAAAAAAAACATATATGTCATTTAAAAAATGTTATTTATATGTAGATATTATTTAATATGTAATTTAAGGAATGTTATTTGTTATTTAGTCTAAATTTTTATGTGAAAATATGTTATATTGTATGATTTTTTTTGTTCTCTTGTAATATGTTCTCATTGCAATTCACATGCACAATACTAGTACTACGAATATGTTGATATATAGAGCAAAACTAGGGTGTGATGTGCTCACCAATAGGGGTTGGTGAGCACACCTCCAAAAGACTATCGGATTGACTTCGAACTATGAATTCAAACCGTTAAAATTCATGTACTTCATGAGTGATGCATTTACATGCAAAAATTTTAAAGTTTCGAATTTATTTAGCACATGATCAAGCGGCCAAAACACCGAACATTTTATGAGTTATATTTTAAATTGTTTTATGTATTACCATGTACCAAATGAATTCGAAACTTTAAAATTTTTGTATGTACATGCATCACTCACGAAATACATGGATTTCAACAGTTTGGATTCGTAGTTCAAAGTCAATCCGATAGCTTTTTAAAGATGTGCTCATCAACCCCTCTTAGTGATCATATCACACCCTAGTTTTGCTATGATATATATACTAACAGTGTAATTAATAAGGGAAAATTTCTAGTGTGCTCATGTAAATCTTGAAATAGCCAATATCCCTGTCAAAACAACATAATATCCAATATCTCCATCAAAACTTTGTATTATTTCTTCTATCCCCATATTATTTAGGAAACTGATATGAGTACCCATGTTACAGTACTCGTACTGTACCCACATCTAAACTGCCATAACTGCTTGTGGGGACCGCAACTATTCCAAAACTATAATTTTGTTTTACAAATTTTAATAGTAATACTGTGAAGTATATAGTTCAAACAGGGCAAATATTTATACCTATACAATGAACTACACCTGATATATGAATTTTCCTAAAATAATTGTACCCGCACCTTTTTTTTTCAAAAATTCTCGTGTTGTACCCGCATTAGGGAACCACTCAAACGGCATGTGGGGACCGCAACTGTTCCAAAACTGTAATTTTGTTTTTTTTTTAAATTTTAATAGTAATACTGTGAAGTATATAGCTCAAACAGGGCAAGTATTTATACCTATTCAATGAACTACACCTGATATATGAATTTTCCTAAAATAACTGTACCCGCACCTTTTTTTCAAAAATTCTCGTGTTGTACCCGCATTAGGGGACCACTCAAACGGTATGTGGGGACCGCAACTGTTTCAAAACTGTAATTTTGTTTTTTTAAATTTTAATAGTAATACTGTAAAGTATATAGCTCAAACAAGACAAATATTTATACCTATACAATGAACTACACCTTATATATGAATTTTCCTAAAATAACTGTACCCGCACCTTTTTTCAAAAATTCTCGTGTTGTACCCGCATTAGGGGACCACTCAAACGGCATGTGGGGACCGCAACTGTTCCAAAACTGTAATTTTGTTTTTTTTTTAAAATTTTAATAGTAACACTGTGAAGTATATAGTTCAAACGGGGCAAGTATTTATACCTATACAATGAACTACATATGATATATGAATTTTCCTAAAATAACAGTGCGGGTACTGTAGCGCGTACAGTGCGGGTACTGTAGCGTGAGTACTTAAATAATTATTCTATTATTTATTTAACTCTTTATTAAATTATTTTAAAATTTAATTGACAAATTTAATCTTTTAATAGATGTTCAGTGCCTTCTCTCACTGCGAAATGGAGAAATTTCTTAATGCCCGCTCCTCTCTCACGACCCTCTCCCCAGCAAAATCTTAAAGTTGACCAGATGTTACGCTCTGTAACTCTCTCCCAACCTCTCAATGTCGGGTCCTCTCTTCTCTCCTCTCCCCCGACCTCTTCCTTTGGTTTAATTCTCTGAGCATTACTTGGTCAAACTTTTTTTGTTTTGCATCCGTTGACAGAAAGATCTCCTTGAAAAAGCAGAGGCAACATGTCAGAGTGCATAGGAGGATTAAAGCATCTCCTTATTCAATTCTTGCAGTGCTGTGAAATTGAGTTGCAAAGTAATTCCAGAGGCCTTAGAGAGCCCCAAAGACTTGCCAAGAAGACTAACTGTATGTATTTTTCTCTGTAGAATGACAAATCTTTGTTTTGGAGAGTATTAGGAATTCAATTATTTCTAAAATAAATAAGATCCTTTTGATATTAAATAATGAAAACATTAAAGAATTCTGCAGAACTTGTGCTGATTATGTTTATATATTGACAGGTTTGTGTAAGTAGGAGACCATTTACTTTATTATATTTTCTTTTATTTTTATTGAAGAAACAAACAGATGATTGATCCATTGTTGCATGACTTGTATTCTTTTTCTTTTTCATCATTTAATTTTAAAAACAGTTAGTGTAAATGAGATTGAAGCTTTATATGAACTCTTTAAGAAGATTAGTTGTGCTGTGATTGATGATGGTTTGATTAACAAGGTATTATTTTAGTCCTATAGCTACTCCCAAAAAATGTGTACTCTAAAAATAACAATTTTGCAACTTTGTTCATGCATATGGTTCCTTTCTGATTTTGTTTTATGTTTTGAATTGTGCTAATTAGGAAGAGTTTCAATTGGCATTGTTCAAGACCAATAAAAGGAAGAGCTTGTTTGCAGATCGGGTATTTTCTCTTTCTTGGCATTAGCACTTCTGGTTATTTTACTGTTGAAAGGCATGTGTGTATTGAAATTATAGACACTATTTGGACAGATGTAGTGTATGTTTGAGAAACACTATATGGACCCTATGTTGAGAAGCACACACTATATTACTCAACTTCTTCCGGATATATTTGAATTTGCACACTGGAACCAAAATTAGAGACACTTTGAGAACTGAGAAGCACACACTAAAACACTCAAACAAAAAAGTTCAAGGCACGTGCACAGACCCGCACTCAAGATGAACAGACAAAACACACCAAGGCTACATCCGGAAACCGTTGCAAAATGAACTTCATAGCTCTTTCCAATTGAACCTAAATAGCCAGTCTAAACCACTTGCATCCTGGAAGAAAAAACAAAAAATAATGTTAAAATTACTCCTAAAATTTCAAATGTTGTTTGTCAGGTGTTTGATTTGTTTGACATAAACCATAACGGCGCTCTAGGGTTTGAAGAATTCGCACGTGCTCTCTCAGTCTTTCATCCAAGTGCACCAGTTGAAGACAAAATTGAATGTGAGTCTCAGTTGAAAGTAGTATTTTGTCTTGAACTTTAGAACAAAATGTTTGTCGCCAATGACCATATATTCCGTGTATTGCAAAACAGTTTCATTCAAGCTGTATGATCTGAAGCAACAAGGCTACATTGAGAGACAGGAGGTACTAATTATGTAATTTTATGCTTATACAAGTCTTCCTTTTGTTTTTCGGGGATAACTCCATACTTTTGTGTTGTAAATAAAAGCAAGCATTGGGCTCGACCTTACAATGTGTGATTAATTTGCATACTAGAAAAGGCTGGTATATGAGATGCCACTTATAACCTGTATCAATACCTGCCAATCTGCTACAGAAGAAATGCTGCTTTAGTTCTTTATTTTTTTTTCTTTACTCCTTAAAAGTGACATAGTATCAGTTGTTTAGTTCAATGTTGGCAGTTTTGATTCTTCATTTCTTTTCCAAACCTTTTATTTTTCTGTGTCAGGTGAAGCAAATGATGGTTGCTACCCTGGCTGAATCGGGCATAGATCTTGCTGATGAAATAGTTGAATCTATCATTGATAAGGTGACTACAATCTTATAGTAGTAGTCTTTCGCACACTCATGCATCGACTAAAATATGAACATGAAATACTGAAGTAAAAAGTTTACATATAGTGAATCCTTTTGTTGCCGCGTCCTAATAATCCGCCCGTAAAGGAAACTAAAATAAAGAAATAAAATATTAAGTGATTTACTTTATTATTTTGTCATCTTCCTGTTTTATTTCATGATTTTTATTTCTTGTGCAGACATTTGAGGGCGCTGATACAAAGCATGATGGAAGGATAGACAAAGAGGAGTGGAGAAATCTTGCTTTGGGGCATCCTTCTCTTTTGAAGAACATGACGCTTCAGTATCTAAAGTCTCTATCTCTCTCTCTCTCTATCTCATGCATGCGTGTGTGTGCACTGACACATAGGCAAAGTTTTAAAGAGCTGATTTCCAAATTCTAATATAATAACTTGAAGCCATTATCCGGGGAATCAGATAACTAGCTATTCTTGGTACCGTCCAGCTGATGTGTTTACAACAGCACTGTTGTATCTTGTATGTGTGGAATGGCAGAACAAATAAGTGAAAATTAAAATAATCATGCAAAAATTAATCACTTCAGCATTTTTTCCTGATAGGTATGGCATTCTGATACTAAACTTGATTATAGCCATTACTTTTGAACTAAAAAAACAAGGTCTTGATGGTTCATGTTTACTTGGTAATTTCTAATCTGTACATGTCTTCCAAACCTGAATTTATCTCAAAACATTTTCTTATATCCCATCCTTACAAGTCCAGATTGTTAGTACATTAATAGACTGGATGAACATCTTAATTTTGTAATTAAAACTTGGTTTTCTTTTTCAGGGATATTACAACTGCTTTCCCAAGTTTTGTGTTTCATTCTCAAGTTAATGATGTACGAAAATTTGAGTAGGTGTGAGGGGATTGTTTCAAAGTTGTGAGTTTTTCTAATTTTTTTTTTGTTATTTTTGTAGTTTGTATTTCTCTCATGTTGTTGTTGTTGTTGTGTATTGATATATAAGGATCCAGTAGTGGGAAGGTTTGTGGTTATCTTTCTTGTAGAAATGTTGATAATGATACTAATGTAGTTTTCAAAGTTGTTTGGTTGTGACAAGTTGAACCTAACATTTTGGATGGGATTGTAAATTGCATAGCTACAGTTTAGTAGTAGGAAATAGCACCCAACCATTTCATCAGACTAGTGTGAACTTTTTCTTATTTTTTAGATACAAATTTCCTAATTTGAAGTACATTTTTCGTCTTTACTGTGCTTTCTTTTGATTTTTTTTTATTGAAGAATTAGAGGCATGTTCTACAGCTTGTAAATGTGCAGTAGCTTTCATTTTTTTTTTTTTTTTTTTCTAATCTCGATTGTGTTTGGAGAATATATTTACAGGGAAGGAGATGCATATGGATCCTTAGAAAAGCCGAAAACACATAACAGTCCTTGTAAAATGTATGTCCTAACTCCTTACTCCTAACAAAACTGCATTTTTTTTTTCTTTTTGCAGCAAACTTAGAGTCTCACTCTCAATAGCCTTCCCATTTATTTTTTCGTATGATTTTGGAAAAGAGGGTTATCGTGAAAAATCACATGATTCCCTTTTCAAAGGCTTTTTTTTTTTTTTTTGAAGAAATAGATAATTTTTCAAGAACGAGTATTCGCGTTTAGAGGTGCTACTTTTACCCGATTACCTGGATCCGATCCGATCTGAAACCGACCCGGATCCGATTAATTTGGATAGGATATGGTTTAAAAAATATAACCGATTAAATTATGGGTATAGTTACAAAATTAATAATTTAATATCCGACCTGATGATGTGATTTCTGCAGTACAAGTAATAAATCCTAATTTATACTCAATTCGGTTGCAAGTGTACAACCTAGTCAAGTAGTACTTAGGGATCGTCTCCACAGGGACAAGTCGGAATATTTTTTCTAACCTAACAATTTAATTTAGTAAAAGAAATAAAAAGGTTTTTGTTTGTTCAAGTGGTTGATTTGGTTTTGATTAAACTAAATTAAACTAAATCTTAAGAAAAATTCTAATTTTTAACAAAGATGAGAGATTAGGGTTTCTTAGGGTTCCTATCCACTAATGTTATGACTAATTGGTTTATTAAATTTGTTCTTTTAATTATGAAGGCACAGTTGAGGGTTGTAGGTACAAAGGGATATTTCTATATTAATACCATCTTCAAATTAGAATAAACGTCACCTCTCGGTACTTGGCTATGCTAATCTAAAGTCATTAAGTTCTTACTGTCCTAATTAATCTAGAAAACCGTATTTCGCCTCTCGGTACTTGGTACAATTTGTCTAAACTATTAGGTAAAGCCCGTATAGGACAAGCGTCACCTCTCGGTACTTAGCCTATCAAATACCCTATTCTTTATGGTCAGGACTTAACATTCAATTTCTCAATTGCAAATACCAAATCCTAAGATTTCATGTGATTTCGATTAAGTCTTCACAATCAATTAAAATAAAGAATAGATCATATCAAAGAACAAGAAGATACAAATTAAACCAACTAAATCATAACAAAAGTTTCAAGTACAGCCCTAATTAACCCTAGAAAATCCTTTAGCCAGTCATGGCTAAAGCACAAATCAAATTAAAAAGATTAAAAGAGTTCCAAAGAGAGAAAATAATAAAACCGGTTGATCTTGTGATGTCTCTTTCTCCCTTCTTCTCTCTTCTTTTCTCTTCCTTTGTCTCTCTTGTTAAAACCAGAAATTCTGTCTAAAAAAACGTACCTATTCTGTTCTACAAGTTTCCTATTTATACCTCTGACAAAATCTAAAACTAAATCTCTAAAAATAGCAAATTCGGGCTCTGAAAGTGCCTTATTGCGGGCCGCAATAACATCCCTTGCGGGCCGCAATAAGTGGAGGCAGTTACTTCTCGCGCAAAATCTAACTCTCTGAATACTTCTCTGCGGGCCGCAATAAAATGCCTTGCGGGCCGCAAGAGGTCTTGGAAATTCAGTGATGTCTGAGTTGCTCTCTGATTGATTATGTTGCGGCCCGCAATGATTGTCTTGCGGTCCGCAATGATAGTGACAGATTCTTCTGGCTTCGTGCTGACTTGCCACAAATCACCCGTTTTGCTCCGTTAAGCTCCAAACACTTGATTACCTGTAAAATAAACATAACTAGGGCAGTAACTTGAACTTCCGGACATTTCTAACCTAATTAAACCTAATCTAATCAAAACTTAGCTAAATTTTCATAACAAACCCCCGGTTTCAATAGATATTATTACGGCTTATCACCTGAATCCGAACCGTAACCGATACTGTAATGGATATGATATGAATTTGATTTACTTATCCGACCCATAATTGAACCCGACCCGGTATCTATATATATACCCGATAAAATAATAATATCATTTCTTTATAATCATTTAATATAAACACATATATTAATAACTATGAAAAGACAATCATTTGTAGTATTTTTTTAATTTTTAAATGAAATTTATTGCTCTTTTCACACAGATTATTAAAATCAAATGTCTTGTTCACCTTTTATCTATAAATTTTCGAAGTTAATTAATTCATTTCTTGATCTCTTTATCTATCATGTAGCTACCTTTCTGCACGGATTATTGAAATTTATTGCTCTCTTTGCTGATTAAAACAAATTTATATTAATATTCTATTTCTGGATTTTTGGAACCATATAATTAAATCATCATCTCCAATATTTTACCTTCTAAAATTATCTCACCTTCAATATTTTGGAGTAGATTTTAATTTATATTATAATGATATATTATGTGAGATGTTTAAGAAATTATAATTATATTTAAACATAAAGTGTTTCTCAAATGCTTGTGAGTTGCGACATGTACCCGCTTCGGATCCGGATCCGTCCTGGATCCGAACTGGACCCGATAATTCATAAACAAGTTATGGGTATATATCTACTTGGAACCGAAAGACTATACCTAAAATATCTACGGGTAGATAGGTATTCGGATCCGAACCCGATCCGATTTGAAACAAATAAGTATATGAATCGAAATTCAAAACCGAACACTTTTAGAATACGGGTTCAAATATAATAGTATTCGGATCCTACCTGACCTGATAGCACCTCTATTCGCGTTTCCTTTGGAAACTAGTTTTGCCGCAATGAAATCCCTTCTGAAATGCGAATAAACCCAATGAATAATGTAATAATTCTTTGTCCTCTTTTCCTTTGTAAGATGTGTTCAATTCTTGTGCTCTTAACTCTATAACTATATTTCCATGTTGAGCTTGTGGATATGCCCTCATTTTCAAGAGAATGGAGTAGGTCCGATGCCTATCGGGCCTACTTTTAGGTTCAACGAGTATGATGATCGTCCGATCTAATTTAAAATTTGTGCGCACGAAAATTAAAACAGACACGTACAAAGTTTAAAGCGTTTTGCACGGATCTTAAAAAAATCAACGGTGATTAAATCTATCAAACCAAAGTAGGTCCGATGCTCATCGGACCTACTCTCAAGTGCATTTTCAAAGACTCCAGTTGAGGCGCGGAGCGATGATATTCAAGTTGCTGAAATTCTTAGTCAAACTCAAGATCTAATCAAGAGACGTGGTGAATCGATCTCTGTCATAGGACGTCTCTATTCTATTATTAGCTATTGATTGCATTGGTCAAACCACTCAGTTCCAATAGATTAGAAATGGAGATAAATAAGAAGACTGAACACAAATAAAATAAGAAATTAAACTTCGATACATGTTTCACAACGGGGGCGGATGTAAGTGGACTAAATGACGGTGAATTGGCCCCTTTCTTAAATAAAAAATACAAAAGTTATTAATGGTTTTGTTAAAAAATTTAAGAAAAAATATGTTCATGTATCTCCATTTTAATATTGAGTACGTAGATGTTCTGATCCGCCAATGATTGTGATTAAAAGACGAAATTTCAGATTGAATATCAGCCCTCCAATTAAATAATCGGTCTTCTTTTTTATGTTAATTTACGTGTAGAAGTCTAAATTTATTTAGACACTACTCTCCACATGCAAATTGTATTATTTTTCTAATTGGTCGTGATTTCTTTTCATTTTTTAAACATTATTTAATAAATTTCTTAATTAATTGGTCATGTCTTCATTTCTTTCTATTTTTTATATCATTTAAAAAATATTATTTATCATTTAATATGTCATTTTGTATGAGATTTTCTATGAAAGTATGTCAAAAAGATTAAAAAAAAACACATATGTCATCTAATATGTCATTTAAAAATGTTATTTACATGTAGATATCATTTAATATGTCATTTAAGGAATGTTATTTGTTATTTAGTCTAAATTTTTCTATGAAAATATGTCATATTGTATATTTTTTTTTGTTTTCTTATAATATGTTCTCATTGCAATGCACATGCACAATACTAGTACTAAGAATATGTTGATATATATACTAACAAAGTAGGTTCATAATGCATAAATATAAATCATAAAATTTCAAAGTTTCGTATATAGGAGTACAGAGTGAGCTTTTGATGGGTTTTGGACCTACTTTTAGATCCAATGGACACCAGAACCGTCTGATGCACTTTAAAAGCCGTGCATACAAATTTCAGAGCAAAATTGTATAAATTTTAAAGTACATCAAACGGCTCTTATACCTATCAAACCAAAAGTAAACTCAGAGCTCACTGAACCTACACTTTTCTCTTCGTATAAAGATACCTTGAGTACTTTAATTTATTTTACCATTCACAAAATTCTAGTTCTGTTTTGATACACGGTTGAGCTCAAAATAACTTGTTTTATATAATTTTTTATTTCTCTAATTTTAAATCAACCTCCCTAAAGTTAGTTATTTCTCAATTTATGTTTTATACTTGTGCTTCTCTCCATCTCAGTATAGAAACAAAAGAAATCAAAAGAAGCTTAAACGGATTGTTAAAATCATCGTCATTTTCATTATAGGTATCATAACTTGTATGTGTTTTATTCTATTATTATTTTCTTTTTTCTGAAAACAAGATGGAGGTCTGAATGTTCCACGTAATAGGTTTTAAGTTCAAAACTCGAATAAACAAAAATCATATAAATATTAAAATTTAGAATACTAGACCTTCATCTTTCTATCATAACTCGTATGTTATTATTATTTTATTTGAATCGAACAATATATTTTTGTTAATTAAGTTCCAAAATCAGAGGTCTTATATGCAAAAGCAATGGAATTCATATCCTCTGCATTAACTCAAAAGAGAATCTTTTGAGTTAATAAATCTCGACTGTCCGATCTGTTTTAAAATTCGTGCAAATTAGATATGCACTAAAAGGGCCCCTATGTTATAGACACGAGTTGGATTGGCTCCGTTTAAAATCAGACGGTTGAAATTCATTAAATCAAAAGATTCCCTTTTGAGTTAATGCAGAGGATACGGCAACGTACGTGTTGAGTAACAGAGAGGTTTGCTTGCAACCTGAGATATCGCAAATTAAATCAGTAGAGGTTAGACGAGAAATTACCTCTTTTTTTGAGGTCGTATATGAAAAAGTAAGCTAGACTTTGCTAGACTTTGCCAGGAGATCAGTTCCTATCTTATTTTCTTTTGCATTTTAGCCCTTTCCTTAACGCGGTCTATTACCAGTGCTCCATCAAGACACGAGAGATCCATCGACGCAAATATTTAGCGAAGAATCTCTCTCTACAAACCCTAACTTCCCTCTCATATAGATCAAACTATACTCTGTTAATTTGTACACCGATCCATCCGTTGACAAATTTACTGTTACTTCTAGGTTTGATTTCGTCTACTTTCATTTCTAGTTATTTTTATTTTGTTTTGTTCTGCGGGGTTAATTCGGTTCTGAATTTGATGAAATCGAATCAAATTTGTCGCATAATTCGTTTTTTTATCAGGGAATAATCTAGGACTTAGATTCGTAATCTTCGTTATTAGTCGGAAATGGTGATTACTATATTGTAGTTTGTGTCGATTGAAAGGTACGAGTCCGAGTTTTGTATATTACAAGATGTATCCTCGTCGCTTTATTTGGTGCTTTTATTGAAGAAATAGGGAGAACCAGATTTATATTTATGGCGAAATTGTTGACATACTTTTTCTATCTATTTTTTTTTCTCTGGTTTTGAAGCATTATCTGATTTGAAGCTGATTAGATGTAAATAATTATGTCCTTAGTTTTAGCTAGATGGTTTATCTGACCACTATTTTTATAGTCATCATGATATCAATTGGAGATCACTTTCTTTTCCTAAAGTTGAAGTTCATTGCTGGGTCTTAGCTTTAATTTATCAATCTTTCTTTCAGGTTTCTTACCAGGTTAGGTAAATCAGTGTTAATATATGCATTTCAATGTTCAAATGGAAACATTGATATTTACATTTTTTTTTCTTTCTTTTCCAGGTATCACTAACAAGTTCTGAGCTTAGAAAATATTGCAAAATGTTTACCAGAATATTTGGAAAGCCGAAGGAACAAGCCAATGCCTTGGCTACTCTTGATAAATTAAATGAGGTAACTTTTATATTTTTATCTTTAATTAATAGCTTTTGATTTCTTATTCCAGGTACTTTGTATGATCATTTTGTTCGTTATTGACCAATGTAGTATGGAAGCTGTACAATATATGGGCTTAAATATTCTAATTATACCTTCTATAAATTCGTGATTTCCTTGTTGATTCCATTATGTATTATACTAGTTAAGTTTTGGCTGAACTTTTGCATCGGTATGATTTTTAGCCTTGTACACATGAGTTTTGTTATAGATTATGGCTTGTTTTATTATGTGCTCTAGACACTAGAGATGTTAGAGAAGAAGGAGAAAGTTCTTATGAAGAAAGCAGGCCAAGAGGTTGAGAAGGCCAAGGAATTCACACGTGCCAAAAACAAAAGAGGTACCTCAATTTTATTTGAACAAATCCTCTGAAATATCAGAGAATACCAACTATTTAGCAACAAAAATGTCTTAAATTACACTATACCTTCTTATTTGTCGGATTTTGGATTGTGTGTCTGATCTGTTCCAAATTACATAGGCTAATTGGGTCTGAGACCAGACTTCATCCCTTTTACTTTTTTGGTTGGACTTCTATCTGATTTCTTCTTTGTTATTTGTGCATGTAGCGGCTATACAATGTTTGAAGAGGAAGAGGCTGTATGAACAACAAGTTGAGCAGCTGGGCAACTTCCAACTTCGCATTCATGACCAGGTAAAGAGTTTTTTTTTTTTTTACCTGTTAGGGTTATTACCACCACTAAACCAGATACTATGACTCGATGCATGGGCCTTGCGTTCTGAAGTAATTATATTCTGTACTGATAGTGCACAAGTTTTGTAATTTGTTCATTTATTTATTTGTTTTCCTGCCTTTTTATTTTGCTCATTGAGGACTGCAGAAATTTGTGATTTTATTGAGATGTTAACAGCTAATGGGGAAGCCACGAAAACATATTTCACATATGTGGCCAACTGTGTCTGTGTACAGTTAGCAGTGACCGAACTTTCACTTTTCCATTAATAACGTGCTATTTCTGTATTAAATAAACAGATGATCATGTTAGAGGGTGCAAAGGCTACAACCGAGACTGTGGATGCATTGCGAACTGGGGCATCTGCTATGAAGGCCATGCAAAAAGCCACGTTAGTATACAATTATTTCATTATGATTGTAATTATTACTTCAAAATGGTTACCATATTTAAGCAAGCTATAAATTTATTTGCTTTAGTGGTTATTCCTGCTGCATACACTGCACTTGTTTATTTAATTTAATGCTAGAATTGACAAAATCTCCTGATAACAGAAATATAGATGATGTGGACAAGACGATGGATGAAATAAATGAACAAACAGAGAATATGAAGCAGATTCAGGAGGCATTGTCTGCCCCCATCGGTGCAGCTGCTGATTTTGATGAGGTAATCAATAAACCTTTATACCCCTTCCCAACACAGACAACATTCACTCGTTGCTTTCAAGTGAAGGAAACAGATTCTCTTGCAATGCTTTTGCCATAAGGCCCAACCACTGTCCTATTTTTGTTGTGATCCGTAGTTAATGAGTTCATCTGGCACAAAAATTGCATGCATTCAGAAGGTATATTGAAGAGTCATGATAGGAAGCTCTGTTGAAAGCCAAAGCAGTATATTGTATATCAATAGGTTCATGTTTCCGCACAGATTGTGATCCTATTGAACAAAAATAGCATTGACAATAACATACTATGTGCAGTTTATAGTTATTACCTAAGGGAGGTACATTATCAGATGCACTTGGTGCTATAGAAGTCCTATTAGCTTCCCATTTGACCTTTCTTTATTTCTAACCATGTGAACTTCGATTCAATTAAGGATGAATTGGAGGCGGAGCTAGAAGAGTTGGAAGGAGCAGAGCTAGAGGAGCAGCTGCTAGCACCAGCCACCACTGCCCCTGCCACTCCTGTCTACACCCCCTCTACGGCTACCGCATCAGCCTCCACTGCCGGGAAGCAGCCGATGCGGCCTACTGCACAGAGAACTCAATCTACCCCCGAGGAGGATGAGCTTGCTGCTCTACAAGCTGAGATGGCCATGTAGTGGGCCTACTATTTCGGGTATCTACCTTCTCCACTGTGTCATTCGTTTTTTTTTTTGGCAACCCCGCCGCCCTTTTTTTGGAGTTGTGATAGTTTAGCCACTAATTTTTATATTGCAAAGTTTGTGACAATTAAGTAAAGCCAAGATTATTGTATGTCAGGTTATGCATTGGTATGAGCTTGTTCCTAGTTTTCGAGTGAGATGGCAGAACAATTTAGGGGCAATATGTACTGTTGTCTTTGTGGTTTGGTCTAAGTGATAAATAATTGAAAGAAGTTGGGCCATATTTGCAAGTATGGAAAATGCTGAGTGTTGATTTCAAATATAGTGAGAAATTTCCCATTTTGAGAAAACAAAGCCCTCCTTGCTCATTGAGGGTTTTCTAGATGGGGGTGGGTTTTGTTTGATATGATTTTATTTCCTTCATTTCCGTGCTCAAATTAAGCTGGTAAACTAAATCAACTCTTAATAAATACCAATGGACTTCATTTTCTTCTTTGTTCTAAAATTAAATTTCTTTAATTGTGCAGGTTATTGATGCGAAACAAGATGAACAATAATGTAAAGTTGATTGTTGTCTGTATTGTCTTGTTTTAATACCGTGTGTGTTAGATTTTTCATATATTGATGAATAGACATCGGATTCACTTTGTAAGAAGATGCCTTTGATATTATTAGAGGCAGATGTTTCAAAATGGTCGGTACAAAGAGGCCGTCCCCCCTTTTATGTGTGACACTCTCCTCGTGTCCTTGAATGATTAACATTTATGGTGTATATCTCTCCATGGTTCAATTCTGTTTAGTGAATTTCTCTTTCATTCATGCTTCTCATGATAACATATAGCAATGACTGTCTTGCGATGTTTCCAAATAAAAAAGATAATTATACATAATGCTAACAGCTATAGCTGGTACATTAGCCTGGATCATTAGTCGCAGGAGTATTTGTTTGGGTTGCACCTTTTGTGTTATATATAGTTGTTTAGGTTAAAGGCAGTGTCCTAGAATGGTCGCCAAGGTTGATTTGTAGGTTGAGCAAACTTTCACATAATAATGTATTATTCAGCCGCCAAATTTGATTAGTTGTCATCCAAATCGATTAATTGGTCTTCAAATTTAATTAATAGGTATAGTACTTTTTCAGATTGTGTAATGTTGCTTGTTTGGGTCGTATTTTCTTCATTCAAATTCTAGTTTTCATGATCTCAAGTTTTATAGAAATTACACTTCACAACTTCTAATTTGGTATTAGTTTTTAGTCAATTGTATATTCATAAACATTTCAATGATTTTCTGAATTTTATTTATTCTTTTGCACTGCCTCGTAAATGCAAGACGTAAAGAGCAAATATTTTGTTATTGTTTATTCTCTTTTGAAAATAAAGTTTAAAGTTTATTAATATTTAGACAATGATTTTTTTTAAAGTATATTCTTTTTCATTACAAGTGTAATTTACTTAGAGAATTTCTATAAAAAATTTAGAAGTAATTGATCTTTCGAACTGTAAAATGCTCCATAAATGTAGACTTGTGAACCCGGTCATTTTTTATTTTTTTTATTTATCCTGGTTAGATGTTTCGAATATTAGATGGGAGTTATAAAAATTCATCAAGTAGTTACATATTTTATTTTGTCCCTACTTGGATTAAAAAAAAAAGAGATTCTATACTATAATTTGTGAATAACTTATTTTTATTTGTATTATAAATATTTGCGTATTTTAAATTTTGAATGTTAACATGTCTGTAAATATTCAATTAATCGGTCACATTACGATCAATTGCTTGACAGGTTCCCATTCCATCCGCCAAACAAATACCGTTTTCGATACAGGTTAGAAGACTAGAAGTAATACGTACCCTCTTAAATGTAGAGATTTAATGATATAATATATAAGTAATGTGACCGATTAATCGGATTTGCCGATACTGGTAGAAGTAAATTTGTTGAGCGTGTTACTGAGATTAAACGAGATCTATGTTAAATTGTTAACCAAGATCACTGCAAATAGCATGAAGATTTAATATGGGGCAACTTGTATACTTTGTCTGGAAATTTGGTGTAGTAGTAGATATTACTCACCGGATATCAGTGGAACCCATTTTAAATTCTAGTTGAGGGCATGAAAAAAGAAGTAGCAGGTGATACCGACAAGCTAATGAAAAAAACATGAAAAAGAAAATAAAAAAGCTACAACATCAGTTGCTGATGATTCCATAATGCTTGCTATCAGGAAAAACCTACAATTAATAAAAAAGGCAAGGAAATTACTGAGATTGGAGCCTTTTGAGAATAACCCCAACCACCTCCCAATTATAACCCCTGTAACGGAGCCATCTTGTGATCCGCGCCTTACGATTCTCAATCGATGTATTTTGTCCCTTAATCCACTGCTTTGACACCTGAACAAATAGTTTATCCATCGATTCTTCTGAAATATCCTCATTTACTTTCTTATTACTGCTGCCACCCCCATGGGCCCCACCATAATTGTTCTTTTTATTACTTATATTGCTATCATCTTCAGAATTAGTGAACTGGGATTGGAGTCGCTTGACAATAACAGCAACAACCCCCCAAGTGAAGCCCCGGTATTGGAGCCACCTAATAACTCTTGTCTTGCGATTTTCTGTCGACAAATCTTGGCCTCTCAGCCACAGTTTGGAGGCTTGGATGAAGAGACGATCCATGGATGATTCTGACATGACCAGCTGTGCATTGCTAGATTCACTCTCATGAAGATCAGCATTCTCTTGATTATGGTTCTGATTAGCAGCATCACTACTATAATCATCATCATGCTCAAAGACCTTTCTCGTGGCTTTGTTTACCTCTGCTTCAGGTACCCCCTTTTGAAGCAGTGCCTAATTAAAAACAAATGAAATCAACAAAGAAAATGCATTAGCTTTGCTGTAGGATTATATTATCATTATTATTAATTTATGTGGAGATCAAGTTTTATCGACTTTTAGTATACGACACCATTTTTTTGGTATATTGAATAATTTTGAAGTTTTGAGCTAGCGTAGTGCTATGCTAACACTGAGTTGGGATGGGGAATGTACTACTTTATATATGCTTTATAATTAATACTCAGCTGGTTTAAATAAACAGAAAACATGCCCAAAAGACAAAAGAAAAATTAGCAAATTTACTTGTTTGATACGGCGTGGACCCCAGGTAGCAGAGAGCCATTTTGACTGTGAAAATGATTCAGCATACAAGCCATCGTTCACTAATCCCCTGTTAGTTTAAACAGGAAAAAAATGGACAGTCAAACTAAGAGAGGACAAACAGCAAATACCAAAACATCAGTCATTGACATTGGTACCAGTAGACATGTTCAGAACTCCAAATGGTTGTCAATATAGTAATGGTACCAATGGTTGTTCTTTTAACAATATAGACTCAGAGGCCCAGAAAGTATGCTCAGATAATTAAAAATAAATAAAAACATAATTTTCGCTCCAGTTAGGTGTGTAATAAGATAATATGGGAAGGGACAGACAACCAGACTTAATCAGCCACCGTGATAACGAACATCAAATTTCATTGAAATGGAAAACTAAAATTGTAGTTATGCTCTTTATCATTTAGGTTAGATTATGCATAAAGTTTGTTCAATTGATCAAATGCTAGTGAAGAGAGCTGCTATATATCAAATAGCCCAATGGTCAATTGGTTTCAAACTTGCAGAAAATTTCATACATGGCCTATCAAAATGGCGAACATATCTACAATTTTAAATTTCAAATTTTGATAAAAGTGTTGTGTCGGTTTTTACTATTGCAAATAAGTTTATTGTTAATATAACCTATCCCAGAACTAATTATGAATAATATTATAAAAATCAAAACCTGTCCTTAATGTCAGCAATGACTTTGTCTACCACTTGAACTGGGAATTTCTTGCCACTTAGCTTCTTTCTTAGTTCAGCCACTGAGAAAGCCCTGTTCAAATAATTGATACAAGTAATTAATTTGATATAATAATTAGAGAAAATAATTTATTAGAACAGGAAACCCAGAATAACATATTAGCAAAATTTTGATAAAGCTAATGGATCAGATCCAGTCAGATAAAGAATACGATATTATGCTATATGAATTTTAAGGCTTTGATTCTTCTTGAAATCAATTCGAGGGGTAATTAAGTCATCCTAACTTTTCATGCTAATTATTTTCTGAGCCTTTGCATGAAGTAGATGGTTTTTCAATTTTTTATTTACACGAAGGATGTTATCATACTTTAAGAAACAAACAAATTTAAGAAATATCAGACCTCCCTGCAAGTAACTGAATAGCAACATTTTCAGCATCTTCTAATGTTCTTTTGCTGATCTCTTCCTCTTGACAGCTATTGCTATCATCTAAATCAACTACTAAAAAAGAAAAATTAAAATAAAACACAAAATCCTTCTAAAATTTGGAATTGAAAATGAAAAGACAAAGATCCTTGAATACATAGATATTTGTCAATACTAATCATTTGTAAAACAGAACACAACCATTTTGGTCTAAACCTGGTCGAGCCCAGTCTATGTTTCACTTTTCATTTTTTAACACTTCTTATCATTTGAGTTAAATTTATGTTTAGCAAGCACCAAATGAAGATCTGCAATGGAAGTATAAAAGCTCCTAATATCCTATACCAGGATGGCTAGAAAGATATATTAAATCAAAGCCACCATATTTGAAATAAATTCTTCCTCCATATTTTGTGTACCTCCTACTTTCTGAGAACCATCTCAGTAGACTAGTAGAATACCATACAGAAGACCATCATGCATGCCGGCACAAGCATAAAAGTTTACTCACCATCTTTTAGAAGTCTGTTCTTAGAGGCATTTCGACAAACACTTATGGAGCTCTCAACATCTCTCTCTTCATGCACCTGCTTCTTGGTTCTCTTCTTTGGCAAACTTGCTAAAAAGACAAATACGTCTTAATATGAAAGACAATTGAACTAAAGATATACCTTCCTGAACCCAATATACGAGCGTGACCATGGCCAATTCACCAACCCCAAAAGGTCATTTTATCTTCTTTATTTATTTATTTTTTCTTTATTAAACTCACCAATTTTGTTCAGTCTCGTCTCTGAGGCATTATTACAAACAGTTTCCAGCTGCTCCAGAACACTGTCATCGCATGACTCCTCCTTTAAATTCTGCTTTCGTAAACTAGCCAGAGACACTGGATTTTGAGTTCGAGAGGTCTTGATTTGGGGAATGGAATAATCACTCTGAGTGCACCTAACAGTACTAATTGAACAACGACAACCTCTTCGCAACCTATGAAATAAAAACGAGTTCAAAAAGGTTGCAGGGTTTAGAAAGAATGAATGTCCAGTACAATTTGCAAGTACACATTACCAAGGAACTGTCAGATCGCGAGATTGGAGTTGGAGGTAGA
Source organism: Carex kokanica (assembly GCA_025461125.1). Lineage (NCBI taxonomy): Eukaryota > Viridiplantae > Streptophyta > Magnoliopsida > Poales > Cyperaceae > Carex > Carex kokanica. Next base: position 8,246 of record JAJGRX010000989.1, on the reverse strand, counting down.
TTTGAAGGCTTCGATTTAAATAAACACTCCTCATTTTTCTTTCCTTCTTGCTGGCGGAATTTTAATTCGAAAAAACCTATAAAAAATTGCTGATTGTTGGAGGTTTGTTAATAATTAATTGTTATTGCACGACCGCCACCGTGGTCGCATTCTAGGGAATTCATATCCCCTAAAGTAAATCAAATTTTTAGTTTAAATCTAGACTGTCAGATCTGTTTTGGCACAAATATTGAAGGAATCCTTGTATTCCACTCGAACCGGATTGGTCCGACTTCTTATTAAACAGTCCGATCTAAACTCAAAATTTGAGTTACTTCAGAGAATCTGGACTACGATCTAGGAGCGTCGGACTGAATACCAATTTACATCCGTTCCGTCAGAGATGTAAACAGTCGGATACAGATCGGATAGTGGTCAAACCGTATCATTATCCGTTATAATTTTTCGGATACGGATATAAATATGGATAATCTCGGATACGGATACGGATCGGATATCGGACGGATACGAATACGGATATGAATATAATTCGAATAATTAAAAATAAATTACTAATGTACATTATAGTAAAAAATAACATTTAAATATAATTTTTTCATTCATAAATTAGATATAATATTTTTTATAATAAATTTGTTAGTTACAAAACATATATCATATTATCAAAACATTAGTTACTATTAATGTCATAGTGTTATATTGTTAATAAAATATATATGTATATGCAGTTTAATAAATCATTGGTATGTATATGTAATTTAATAAATCAATTTAATTTAAGAATATAGAGTACATTTATTATAGTTTAGGGGTGTAAACGGTCGGATACGGATAGTTAAAAATCTTACCGTATTCTTATCCGTTATAATTTTTCGGATACGGATTGGATAATTTAAGTAATTTTCCGGATTCGGATCCGGACGAAATCGGATAATATCCGATCTGTTTACACCCCTACGTTCCGTGCTTAAAGGGTTTTTATTTTTTTAAATAAATAACATGATAATTTCGACTTTTAAAAGTTTTATGGAGATATATATACCGTTAATATTTTTAGTGAATCATTTACTCAAACAACTAAAAACTGTTAATTTTTTTTTTCTAAAAAAGGAATGCAGATTGAATGTACGTAATTAATGCGTTTAGGTTTTCATGCATTCAATCTGTATTTAAAAATTATTTTTAACAATTTTCAGCTGATGAATGTATAACTTGGAATTTAAAACTCAAATATAAAAAACTTTTGACTCAACTCAGTGATTCACATAAAATAAACCGAAAAGTAGTAGTGTTTTACATACATACAGAGAAAATAATATAGATTGTATTTAACGGTGTTATTTTGTCATTTGAGTTTCAGAAATTTTATTATAATAAAATTAGAAAAATAAAAGTAGGATGAAGACAAAAACAAGAAAACTTTTGAACTCATTTTTTGTTATTATTTTTCTAAAAGGATTTCCTGTTCGCCACCAATTTTATTATATTGGAAATTATGTTTGTACAAAAATGGCATCCATGTTTAAAACAACAATATATATTCTTCTCTAAGACATCCATAGAAACTCTTTCATTTGTTCTCATGTTTCTTTCTAGAATTAATTACCACCCAATAATTTCTCCCTCAACTCATCGTTGAAGGTCCTTTCTCTTTCTGAATTGCCACAGGATTATTATGTCTTGATCAGTCCTTGAGGCACACAAAGCATGGCCAAACAATGGATGACGACTGTGACAACATCCCGGCATTGGTTACGGGAGCTATGTGGTTGCACATGCACGGCATTGCCTCAGCCAATGCCGGCAAGTTTCGCCATGGTACATACGACATCCGAGCACAAATGAGTTTACAAATTTTGCTATTAATATTGTTGCCAAATAATTTCACCGAGCAAAACAGGGAAGGTAATTAGTAGATATATTGAATTATTTCTTGTAGAAACACCTTACTAGTGCTCTGACCCTTGATGAAACAAGATTAGTGAAATTTTAGAGAAATGTTAACTTATATATAGATTTGAAGACGGGTGTGTATACAAATTTGCAGCAGTTTTTACATAGATCTTTTTTGTAATCTACCCAAATAAAGGGAAATTATTTTGCAGTTGAGTCCTCTTCATCTTGTTTCCAAACGGGAAGGATGCCTTGAGCAGCCAATCTTTTCTCGACCCAAAACACGACATGTTTTTCTGTTATTTTCTTCTCGTCTATCAGGAATGGTTCTACTGTACTCACTTCTGACCCGTATGATGACAGTGAAAATCCCTTTGGACCTACAAAATTATAACAATGAAATTTTGGAGACAATGAGATAAGTTAACCCGCAAAATGTCATCATATCAGGAATGGTTATTTACTTCTTAAAAGAGCAACTAGTTTACTGTAGTTTTTGGTTTCTTGAAGAGATGTCAGAGAGCAGATGGTTATTCAAGTGGGTTCCGATATATTAGGAGGAATTATGCTTGCTTGAATTAACCCACTTTGGAGGGACTGAAGGAGAATTTTTTTGTTTCTTTTTGTTTTGCAGGGTATGCAGAAAACTTTGAAGAAATCATATTTGTATTGAAGAAAAAGTTTCATGGTTTTCTCTGCAAAGTCCCCAACCTACATTTCCTTGCAAAACCTGAGTTCTCATATACCCATGAAAAAAAATAAGTTTCTTTCCATGTTGTTATGGCCCTGAAAAATTTGAGAAAATTTCCAAAATCCTTCATATAACACTATTAATAGATATCAAGGTCCCAATTTAGTATTTTGTGTTATTTTAACAAGAGACATGCGAAAACAACAAATCTCATGCATATCTGCTACAAATAAGCGGATAACTATACACGATGCACCTAAGTTTGACAATTTAAACTTCAAAGAGCTATTTACCGGTTAGATCGCCACTCGGAAAGAAAGCCCAGAAGGAATAGGATATGTTGTTCTTAACAAATGAGCCCTCCAACTGCAGCATTTGAAAATAGATGGTTTCAGATACAAGCTTCATTTAAGAAAAATAAAATAAGTAAAGAATTTAGGGGCTAAATTCAAAATTTAAAACCATTACGTCAACAATGAAGATGTATGGTGCCATTGATTTAGCTCAATTATCTTTAAGTCTTGAACAAAGAATTCATGCCGGTACTTGTATATAAATAGAAACGGGTGATGGTAAATTGTTCAGAAATATTTTTTTTGAAAAAAGTTTCAGTTATCTCTCTTACCCTATTATCTTGAAAGGAAAGTTCAATTTGTGACAAATCCTCTTGAGCCTCGAGTGTAGATTTTAGTGAAGGAATCACATCCTCTTGCATTAGCTCTGGCAATTCTTTTGTTGGTGCCTTTTTCGGTTTCGGTTTCGGTTTCGCTGCAGCTGCTTGTTTTTCCGCTGGTGCTGCTGTCTCATCTGCTGGTTTCGCCACAGGTGCTGCTGTCTCAGCTGTGTCCTTCTTGTCAGTAACTAATGGGATGGAAAATTTGAAACGAACATTTGTTATCTATAGATTAATTTTTATTAAAGTCACGAACAACAGGAAATTTGACAACTATAATTCAAAACACGTTATCAATGTTTAATTTATAGTGGTTTGCGGTTATAAAAACTGCTAATATTAACTAAAACCTACAAAAAGCCACTGATGTGGCATTTGAGATGGTTAGTTACTGAAGTGAAGATAAAGTCGATAACCATATCTTTCAAGTTTAATCTTTTTCTTGCTTTATTTTCATCTTTTTGGTGTAGATCTTGGGAGATGCTGTCAGTCATCCAACTGATTTAATACTTTTTTTTAGTAGCAAAGCCGCGCATAAGTAAATACGGAACTTCTTAATGGCACGTATATAAGTTATAATTTTATATAAGAGCAGAATTCAAGACATAGCAATATTAATTCCAAATTAAGTGACCGACAATGATTGCAGAAGAAACACTTAAAAAATTGCAGCCTAAACAAAGGGGTTGATATAACAGAGCAACGGATCAATATAAGGGATGTAAATGTAATATGTCAAAAATTAGCTAGTACATTAAATTTAGGCCATGTTTGGTTGTGGAGTAAGAGGTGGATTAACTCTCTTACTCCACACTTAATCCACCAAACATGGAGTAAAATTGATGGAGTAAATTGGAGTAAGATTTAAATTAATCTGGAGTAAGTTACTCCACCTCTTCAGATGGATTAGCTTACTCCACGTCATGGGGCCCACTGTCATACACTAGTTCTATTTTTTTATTTCTCTCTCTTCATTAGACAACAGACAACGATATTTCTAGAGTAACTTAATCCGTTGCTTAAGTTGCATGACCCAACCAAACATGATTAACTTACTCCACCTTAACTTGGAGTAAGCAATTTAATCCGGATTAAAGTTACTCCACAACCAAACATGACCTTAGAGAATTGCTCCAGTACATTATTTTTTTGTGGATAAAAAAATTGACAGCAATTTGGGCCATGTGATTAAGGAAGGGCATTAAAAGGGAAAAATAAATAAACAAGCTGTGTTAAGTTTGGGAATAAATCTAATAGCTTGAAAGGAGATAATTTAGACATTCTTTTTAAATGTACTTTTCATTTTACTTCCATTTCTCCCTCTTTCAATTCCCACATCTGTCTCTATCTTATTCTGTCTCTCTCAAACAAATAGACTATAGTTTTGTATAAACTATAAAAGCGAATGTTGCGACTTCTAAATGAATTCAATTTAGAAATCATAATATTTTTTGGGTGATGATCAACCCTTCAATCTAACTTTTGATACTCAACAGCATCTAACTAATGGACTACCCTTCAATCCAATCACAAAATATGATCTATCTAGAGAGACAAATACAGGGGGAGAGGAACTGAAATGAGAACCTAAAAATTAATACAATGACCAAACAGAAAAGGAGTAATGCTTGAAGGCATCATGCATCATGTGTATCCATTTATTCATTGAGCTCTTAAGAATATGCATTCTTGTTGTTATTTGTTAAGCAATAAATACGGCACATTTACGCCTTATAAAAAGAGTTCTAGTTTGCTTACTATGAGGTTTTGACATCATAAAACATATAATTGATTCCAGTGGGAACATAAAATCATAAAATGACATTTTTTGCATTGAAAATAAAATAATACCAGTAGCAGGTGATTCTTGTGTGGTTGAGCAGAGCACAACAAAATTTCCTCTTTGGTGACCTAGCACTAGAGATTTAGAACTGAATGAGAGAAGTTGGTTCTGGCATGGCTTCTGAGAGGGTAGAATGTGTTCAACGATTGAGCAGCCATCAAAATATATAAGAGAAGATAAAGGTTCCTTCTTTCCGGTAGAATTTAACAAAGCATTTGTGATTAGAGAGAAATGCTTCCGATTACAATATAGACCTAAGTTTCCCGAATTGGTTTTGGTCTAGTTATTTTTCGCTCCTTTTTGTGTGTGCTTATTGGAAGAGCAGTAGAACCTGGCTCTGGTTTCAAACTGGATTTCTATCCACTAATTTGAGCGGATTTGATGGCTGTACTCTCCCGCAAGTATTTTTTGTTTCTAGAGAAGAGATTTCTCTGGGCCTTTGGAGATTTCGCTGGGCCCTTTAAAAGAGATTTCTCTGGGCCTTTCTTTTATTGATATATTAGAAATGGGCTTTATTGTAATGTTATAGTACGCAAAGGGCGATTCGGAGACAGACTATTTTATCTTTAGAAAAGTAATATATATTTTTTAATGACTCAGATAGATGATGGTCTTTTTTAGTTCTATAGAAGGGGCTACAGCATTATTGATTAGAAGCAATTAGTGAACAAAGAAGAGACCAAACATGTAATTTTGATTCCTATTTTGTGTTCAATATGATATTCTAAGTTATGGTCATATGGATTAGTTCTTGTTTCTAGCCCATGTCTAACTCGGCGCATTGGCCACTCCAAATCATGCAAACCAATAATCAGGATAGGCGAGTGCAGACGATCACGGCTCTATAAGTTCATTCGAGTGCAGAGGAGCCTTTTAGCGAATTATCGTTATGTCAGGAAGAGGAGCTAGACTTTTAAACTATAGGAGATCAATTATATAAAGTTTTCTTTTATAGGAGAATGAAGATTAATTTTATAGTACCATAATATTTTACTCTAAATTATATAAAAAATTATACATAAATATATTTTAAAAAAAAATGACTTCTTCTTAAATCGCCCTCTAAACTGTTGTGCATTATAAGAAATTAAAATTTAAATTCATTGCACATCACCGATGTAAAGTTTAGTAAATTAATTTTAAGTAATTTTTAAACTTTTTTATTAGATATTATTTTAATTGTAGAATGGAGATGTTATTAGAAAATATTTAAGATTCATTATCAGCACATATTAACATAAACATAACTAATGAGAACTTAATTTTTGTTTTTTTGTTTAAAAAACATATATTTTTTCTTTATAAAATTGGAAGTTTAAATCAGTCAAATTATTTAATATTCACTGAAAATTCTTTATCGAATTAGAATTTTTAAATGAAGTGTGTTTTTTAATTGACAAGATAATTATAAAAACGAGATCACAATGGCAAAGCTTGTCAATTAATAGGAAAACAAGGTATTTTCTTCTTAATCTGTGGGCCCCTTCTCTCTTCTTCACTCACTTTCTTTTGGGCCAATAAGCAACTTAAAAATGGGATTGGGAATTTGGGGAATTGGGATTGAATTACTCTTAAATTCACTCTTTACCCTGCCAAATGGTGGGGGATCAAAGCGTGGACTTGACTGCTCTTTGTTCGAGAAGGCACCACATTTCGCCGGATTTCACCGCCTGACCTCATACTTCACCATCAAAGAACTCGGCAAATCTGGTTCGTTCGATTGGGGTCCTTCTTGGGCCTGATCTGTTCACTCGAATTTGCATTCTCATCTCTACTATTAACTCGGGTGCATACTCTTTCTCACGCTTTTTATTTTTCTGGTGTTTAAATTTGTGGCCAAATTGCAGTTTTTGGTGAATTTACTACTGATTCTTGAGTTTCCCCCGCAGCTTGATAATAGACAATTTTGAGCAATTTGATTGTTGGGTACGTAAATGGTGAGCAATTTGATTGGAGATGCAAAGCGGCCCTGTTATTTAGGAAAATTGCTACCTCTGCATACTACTGCTTGCACTAGAAGGTCTTGTTTTATTTCTGAGAAGGGGTATTTCATCACTGTGCCCTGGGCTTGATCTGTATATTTGTTTTGGGCCTTAATTAAATTGTTGTTGTATTTCCACACAATTAATGAGATACTTTTAACTTTTAAGGAAGAAAATGTAAATTTTGAATTTTCTTTGGAAAGTAAAACATACTTTGTTCTTGGTAAGGTCTATAGTTTTACATGTCCCAACAAATATTGATCATAACAGCTTATCTTCTCAACCCTGGCTCTAGCTACTATGCGCACTGCTGCTGCTGCTACGTTAGCTATTCCTCCAGCACATGTAAAATTAGTTAGTGTTCACATAGGGCGGAGTAGGTCCGATGGGCATCGGACCTACTTTAGGTTTGATGGGCTCCAAGACAGTCCGATCCGCTTTAAGATCTGTGCGTTCTGCTTTAATATTCGTACATGTCTGCGGACGTATATTAAAGCGGATCAGACGGTCTTGGAGCTCATCGAACCCAAAAGTAGGTCCGATGTCCATCGGACCTACTCCACTCTAAGTCTCCACATACTAACATACTACTGAAGTTTCCATGAGTAATTTGTGAATTTTGAATTTTGCATGAAAATAAATAAGAAAAATCTTTATTTGTCAGCTTCATTTCATCGTTTTGCAGATAATGGCGACGTATCAAGTGAACCGGCTACCCAGCATTAGTTCTCATAACGATTCAGTATCTCATGGGCATGAACAGCAAGCAGGCCCTCCTCAGACTAGCATGGGCCCCATGAGCACAACAAACAGTAGTGGAAATAATAATGGCAATGGTGGACTTGGTGGACGGCATAGACTGCGGTGGACCAATGAGTTGCATGAACGATTTGTTGATGCTGTTAATCAGCTAGGTGGACCTGAAAGTATGTCTTTTTCACTCTATTCTGTTTTAGTCTCTTTTTTGTTCATGTTACTTGAATATTTTGAGCCTTGCTTTGGTAATTAACATTTGAGTTCCGTCACTTATTACAATGGAAAACTTGCAAACTAGCCAACAACAAATTTTGAAGAACAAATTGGTTGTGCTGGAAGAAAAGGAAGTTTCTAGTTTCTACATTTGTCACAAGTTTAACCTGCTTCCTGCTTTAGTTGGGTTGAAAA